>CAJHQP010002964.1:0-75297 GCA_905132765.1 Moricandia arvensis | reverse complement strand
ATTTCTTATCTTGTTCTAAACCCCAAAAGCAAAGACAACTCTAAGAGCACATGCCAATCCACAAGTGTTCCATTAGTTCTCAATGGCTCTGCTGCTATTCCAAGGTGTTGCCGAGTCCATACAGTATCATACAATCAAAAAGACAATAATAGTGGTCGGTAGAAAGGCCCATTTAAATAGGCCGCTAGAAGCCCAACTATATGGCCCGGGTCCGCAACGATGTATCAAAAACGTTATTCTGGTGAAACTAGGGTTTTAAGTAACAAGCATATAAGTTGTTTTTTAATTTCTTCCTCATCCTTTCCGCTGCAGCCGTCATCGTATCTGAGGTTAGTCTCTTTGTCCGCTCCTCGAATGCTATACGATCCAAACATGTAATCTAGACATGTCTTTGATTGTCTGCGTTACAGTTTCCTCAGTAGTATTTATTACCGAGACTGAGTTTTCTCTGTTTCATATTGGCAGAGAACAAGGACTTGTATTTTGGGTTGTGAAAGGCATTTAAAGACACAACATGGCAAGGTAAGCTTCGCTTTTTGTTGTGGTTACGCTGAATCAGAGTGTTAACTAGGGATTAAAGTGTACTCGAACCAGAGCTGACTAAACCTCTTGTTTGATTATCATTTTCAATGGTTGAAATTTAAAGTTCCTGTCTTTATAGTTAGAACTAACGAGATACATTATATGCTTTCTGTTTTGTCTGAATCCTCAGTGATGAGGCTGCTGCTCCCGTTGTTGTTCCTCCCGTTGCTGAGCCAACAGCAATCCCAGAGGACATGGACTTGTTAACCGCATTGGAGCTGACTCTTAGGAAAGCTCGTGCTCACGGTGGTGTTGTTCGTGGTCTCCATGAGAGCGCTAAGCTTATTGAGAAGCAAGTTGCTCAGCTCTGTATCTTGGCTGAAGACTGCAACCAACCTGATTACGTCAAGCTTGTTAAGGCTCTCTGTGCTGATCACAGCATCAACTTGCTTACTGTTCCAAGTGCCAAGACCCTCGGTGAATGGGCTGGTGTAAGTCCTTTAGTTTTAATCTTTAATCTATTGTCTCTAGCTCCCATTTTTGTGAATGAAATGTTGGGTTGATAACAAAAATGGAATCTTTAATGTTGTTTGCAGCTTTGTAAGATTGACTCTGAGGGTAATGCCAGGAAGGTTGTAGGATGCTCCTGTCTTGTGGTCAAGGTATTGTATTTATCTCTTAGTCTGAAGAATCTTTATTCATGGAATTGATCTGGTCATTTGGTTAATTCGTTTCTGTGTTTTCTTGCTTGGTGTTTCAGGACTATGGTGAGGATACAACTGCCCTCAATATCGTCAAGAAGCACATTGATTCTCAATAAGCATTTCGAATCTCAAATGTTTTTCTATCTCAATGCTGTTTTATCTTGTTTTTGATGTTTAATATTTTAGCTCTCGAGTTCTGTTTGGAACATGATCAAGTTTTTGCTGTTATCTATTACTCTTCCAAATCCCAAATAGTTGTGCCCATTATTTGTTTTTCATAATATAAATGCTCAAAATTCACAGGTTTATATATTCATGAAAATGAGAATAATGTGATAACTAAAGTAATTTGTAATACAGTTGAAAGAAGTATTTAAAGTCTATTTGATCCCAGTTCATTTATAATTTCTCGTTTAAACAGAAGAATGCAGATGCTGATGTTGTTTTCTAGGATATCGTTTCTTCAAAACTAATGTAATCAAAATGCACTAACCACCAATATACTATTAAGCTAGTTTTAATTGGAGAGAATTGACAAAAAAAAAAAAAAGTTTGACTAGAGAACTCAAATAACGGCGATCAAATCATCTCAACATCATTATATCATATGCAGATCTTCATGTGTCATACCAGCTATTAATTTCACATGGCTTTGGGATCCAACACTATAAACTCTATCATAATAAGGCTTTTTAATTTATCTATCAAACATGTTACACGTATAACTAGATCTAGTGTATATGATTTGACAAATCATAATTTCTATGGATAGAAATATTGATTGGAAAATCCATTCAACTGAATAAAATCTGTTACTTTAATAATTTATATGAAATTGATGAATATGATATCTATAACCTTCTATCTCATAAATTAATTGACTTTTTTTAGTTAATGAACTTACAATTGTTTAATTTCACAAAATATACCTTTTTGAGGATTAATATTTTTTAAAAATAAATTTAAATGACTAAGTTTTTCAAAAATTTAAAACAATAATGGTACGCGGTTATGCGCTTTAAAAATGTGGATAAAATAACTAATATAATACAAAAACTTAAAATAATAACTAATATAAAAAAATTTAAAATAATAACGGTCCGCGGCTATGCGCTTTTAAAAATGTGGATAAAATTCTCGTTCCAGCTAAAAAATCGTTAGGACTAAAAAAGAAACATTTGAATACCTTATAATCAGCTGACAAAACACAAGTTTAGCAGTGAGGTTTGTCTCCACAGAGTCGATTTTTGTTTTCTTTTTGTCAATCCCTTGAAATAATTGAGACTTGAAACGATTTTTAATTTTTATTTAATAATTATTCTTAATTTAAAGTTTTTTTTTATCTCTGTTGAGGTATATATACAGCAGCTCTTTGCATGGTCATCACCACTAATATAAAAGCCTCATAAGACTCGTAAACTTTTACATTTTTTTTTCTCTCTTGCGCAGACCATTCGGATTTGTGGCGGCGACGACATCGGTTCTTATCTTTTCCTCCGGAGAATGTTTATTTGTCTTCTAGGGTTTTGAAGCATTCGAAGAAGAACAAAAAAGAGATGGGTCCTCTTGTTGGAGAAACCGAACTCCCTGAAGCTCTCGTCAAGGCTGGTCAAGATCTCCTCGAGCCTCATTCCTCTACCGATGCCCTTCTCGACCTTCTCAATGTACGATTCCTTCTCTCTCTTGACATTCTCTGTTGCCTTCGTTTGGTGAAATTGGGTTACAGGAAGCGATTAGGGTTTCTCTGTTCTTCACGAATCGGAAAAATTAGGGTTGTTTTTGTAAAGGTGAAACCTTTTAGGGTTCTGTTGCTGCCTTTGGTCACGCGTTTGGTGAAATTGGGTTACAGGTAGCAATTAGGGTTTCTCTGTTTTTGACGAATCGGAAAAATTATGTTTAGCTTTTGTAAAGGTGAAACCTTTTTAGGGTTTTATTGCTCTTAGATCCATAGAGGGAGTTTCTCTCTGCGGTTTATGATGTTTACTCATCTGATTTCGACGATTGTCTTTGCAGAAAGTCGAGACTCTGCTCGCTAATGTGGAGCAAGATCCTATTGTATCTCTGCAAAGTGCCCTGAGACCAGCTATGAAGGCTTTGGTGTCTGCTGATCTCTTGAGAAACTCTGATTCTGATGTTAGGGTTTACGTTGTCTCGTGCTTAACGGAGATTATGAGAATCACTGCCCCTGAGGCACCATATAACGATGGCCATATGAAGGTTGGTTACACCATTAATCCCATAATGTCCAGTAACATTATTCTTTCACTCACATGGGATTTGGTTTGATTCTCTGGCTTACAGGATATCTTTGAGGTGACAGTAGAAGCCTTTGGAAAACTAGCTGATGCTTCCTCTCGGAGTTATAAGAAAGTGGAGGCTGTTCTTGATACTGTTGCTAAGGTCAGGTCGTCTTTGGTGATGTTGGACTTGGAGTGTGATGACGTTATCTTAGACATGTTTCGGCAGTTCTTGAAAGTCATAAGGTAGAAATAGAACCTGCGTTGACATTGCTCGATGAACTCTTATGTGATTTATGTAACGCTGATGGCTTTACTTTTGTGCATCTTATGAAGCCCGGACCATGCTCAACATGTTCGTCATTCAATGGAAACGATAATGATCACAGTTATAGATGAAAGTGAAGAAGTATCCATGGATTTGCTAGAGGTTCTATTGGCTGCTGTCAAAAAAGAAAGCCAGGTGAGTTTTTTTCCAGTTCGTGTTTAAGTCTCCAAGCTTTTCAATAGTTTTTTGAGACGTGATTTTTCTGGTCGCCATGGCGTAGGATGTCTCATTAACGGCTTCACGGCTTGTGGAGAAGGTTCTCAGTAGTTGCGCCTGTACGCTGCGACCGTGCATCATGGATGCTTTGAAGTCCGCAGGGACTAGCTTCGACATGTATTCTCCAGTAGTTTTGTCGATATGCAAAAGCGAAGCTGCCGCTACTGAAGCACAAATCGTTGTTAACTCCAAAGAAACAGAGGTGATCTTAATGTCTTTAGCTCTTGGTTTGATTGTTATACAGTAGTTGTTTGGTTGAATCTTGAACTGACAATAGTTTTTGTTTTTCAGGCAGGTGAAAAGGCGTTAGAAGAACAAGTAGTTCCAAATGATTCATTGCAGGTACTGTATTTGGTAGGCTTTTTCATTGTAAGTGTTTAACCTCTTTTCACATTGTTTGTTGCTTAACCAATATCTTCAAAATCTTTGATTCAGGAAAAACCGGATTTGGGTCTCTCTGTCAAGGGGACTAGGTCCAAGAGAACTGCAAGAGGTGGAACTCGGGCCAATGGAGATGACAAAGCAAAAAATGGAAATGATTTGAAACAACTTTTGAAGCAAGGGCATTCTGAAAGTACAGACACAGAGACCGAATCAGGCTCTACTAGGAGAGGGCGGAAACCCAATTCTCTGATGAATCCTGAGGAAGGCTATTCGTTCAAGACGTCATCAAGCAAGAAGGTGAAAGAAAAAGAACTTGGGGATTCATCACGTGGAAAGCTCGCTGCCAAGAAAGCATCTTCCCCTAGTAAAGTTGGTCAAACGAATCAGTCCGTTGTTATTTCTCTCTCACCCTCTAGCAAGTCTAGGAAGGGGTCAGGTAAACGTAGCCGGAGTAAGATGGAAGAGACAAATCTTGATGCAGGTTCTTTAGCTAGACCAGTATCAAAGAAACATACTGTGAAGAAAGATAACCCTGAAGTAGTAGATTTAATGGAAAGTGACATTGAAAAATCTGAAGATAGCCTTGAGACTGCCAAGCCAAGTAAAAAGCAGAGAGCAGAGAATGGTTCAGCGAAAACATCAGCAAAGAAGCCACTTGCAGAATCTAAGACCAGTGGGAAGAAAACAGTCCACTCAGATGCTAAGAAGAACAAATCAGAAGGTGCAAGCATGGATACGGATATCCCCCAGTCATCAAAGAACAAGGTACCAAATTTGTTGAACCATGCTTTTTTCAGCATATTATACTTTATGACTGCCTTTTTCCTTTAACTTATAATTGGATAAACTGTCCAGAAGAAGAATTCCCATGCAACAACGCCTTCGACCAAAGAATCCGAACAAACTCCCAAGAGCAATCCCAAGAGGAAACGGACAGCTGGAGAGGAAGTGGTGTGAATTTTCCCCTTCTCTGTCTATGTTATGAGGCTTTGCTTTATTTCGTTTTTCATATGGCCTATGTTCTTTGCAGGAGTCCAATAAAAGCAAGCTTGGTCAGGAAATGGTTGGTAAGAGAGTTAAAGTCTGGTGGCCACTGGACAAGACGTAAGTGTATTGCGAAACATGTGAAACTTTTGATGTGGATACTGTGTGATGAATGGTAGCGATCTTACCATTTTATTTGCACAGGTTTTATGAAGGCGTCATAAAGTCTTATTCTGGTCGTACGAGGAGGCATCAAGTGAGTTAACTTTTCTAAGTCGTATTTTGAAGTTCTCTCTTTGTTGCATAATTGATTTGTATAGAATTTTCCCACTGCTGCTCTCGCTGCAGGTGTTGTATTCTGATGGGGAGGCTGAAGCACTGTATCTTAAAAATGAAAGCTGGGAGATAATCCAGGATAATTCTTCAGCCAGTGAGGTGATTTGCCTTACATTGTGCCCCTCTTTTATTCATTCACCATTTATCTTTTACAACGAACAATCTAATTGATGTGTAATGATTTCTCCCCAAAATGTTAAGCTGGAAAAGGAGGATGATCTGCCTGATTCTACTCCTTTAGCTGACATGTAAGTGAAACGTTCAAGGTTCTGAAACACCCACAGTTGTTAACTTGGCCCCTCTACAGTCTTTGAGTTTTTGCTTTTATATGCAGAATGCGAAGGCAGAAAGCCAAGAAGAGCAAAAATGTGTCTATGAATGTTGAAGTAAGCAGTTCTTCAGACGTCAGGTATGAAAATTTACAACAAGTGTAGTTATGTATGTATAGAAGGATTGATCCTTGAATAAATTCTCTCACATTTCTGGATATAGATCGTCGAAGGAGAAAGAACCTGTAACAAACTCTACCAAGCAAGGGAAAAGAACCAAAGGTGCGCTTAAGGGCTTAAGCAATGAACCAGAAAGCAGAGAAGAGAAAGATCTTCAATCGTCAAAAGAGCCGGATGCTGAAACTGGCAGGACTAAGAAAAGGCAGAAGAAGGTGACTCGAGATATGCACCGGGAAAGTGAAAAGGATTGTGGTGACAGGGAAGAACCTGAAACCAAGGGTGAAGACAGTCTGAAATCCAATGCAGAGCCTGAATGCAAGAGAGATCACCAAGAACTGCCTGACGATCCAGATGCGGAAACCAAAACTGATGGAGAAGAGCTCAAGTCTACAAACAAGTCAAATGCAGACCCTGGAACTGATGGAGAAGAACAGGAGCTAGCTAAAGAGCCATCGGCAGAACTCAAAACTGATGGAGAAGAGCGAGAGCCAGTGAAAGAGCGTATTGAAGAACCTAAATCTGAGGTACAAGAGGGAGAATCAGCAGAAGAGCCAACGGCACAACTCATAACTGATGGAGAAGAGCGAGAGCCAGTGAAAGAGCGTAACGAAGAACCTGAAACTGAGGTACAAGAGGGAGAATCAGCAAAAGAGCCAAGTGCAGACACAAAATTGATTGAGAAGGAGGATATGTCTGAGGAGCAAGATGGAGAATCAGCAAAAGAGCCAGGTGCTGATACAAAATTGATTGAGAATGAGGATATGTCTGAGGAGCAAGATGGAGAATCAGCAAAAGAGCCAGGTGCAGATACAAAATTGATTGAGGAGGAGGATATTTCTGAGGAGCAGAATCATGGAGATGCATACACAAGCGTGCCTGAGAGTGGTAAAGTAGAAAATGAAGCTGAAGAAGATGATCAGAGAGCAGCAGTTAAGGAAGTGGAAGAAGAGACTGATAAAGCAGAAGACGGCACTACCCCTGTTTCAGGTTGATCCATGAGCCACGCATGGTTAGGTGACGATAATGCAGGACAAAAGATTGATTATTGTGGTTTGGTAACTTATATGTTTAGTGAAACTGCTTGTTTAAAGACTTATGGTGTATTGTTAGTAGAGTCTTCTGACCTATGTCTTATTGTGGAACTAGTTTGATCTGGTGTCTCCTAGCTAGTAACATTACATTTTAGAGAACATGTATGTGCATTTGCTAAACACAAAACAGTATTGTGTAGTCGTTTCAGCATTTCCTGTTTTGGGCACATAACTTTGAACTTGCAGAGAAAAGTGACAGGATCTTGACATCCCATCGTCGATGAAGTTGATAAGTAAACTGTAAACATAAGACGTGCGACTTGTCTTGTCCATATATACACACATTACTGTACCCCTTCTCTTCTAGAATATTTGGACTAACACATAAAACCATTATAAATAGAACCAATTCTCAAATAAACATTTTTAAATTTTTGTCACTGTTATGGATCTAAAAAAAAGAATTGAAATAGATTTTTTTTTTCTTTGAAAATTTTACTTTAATTTTTTTTTTAAAATTAAACCTCACTTCCAAAATTTCACTCATAATTCTAAAATGCAGTCTAAATTAATTAACCCAAAAATATAAATATATATTTACAATTTTTAATAAAGTTGTTTTGATCATTTTTCTTCTAAAAATATATTTTATGGCAAATGTTTTTAGGTCTACTCTAAAGTATTTCACTTATAAACATGTAAATTGATATTATTTCTGTATATATAAATGTCTTCATCAAGAAATATTGGTAGATATATATTAACACCCAAAAAATGGTTGTAGGTAAAGTTTTGTCCAAATTTATGAGTTTTTTTCTAAAGGTGTATTGTTGTTCCAAATAATTTTCTTCTTCCACCAACCCCACTTTTAAAAAAGGAAGAAATGGTTTTGTCCTTTTCTATAGATATGCAAATAAAATATAAATATGTAGACCAAACTCATTACAATGGTTAGGTGTAAGGAATGATAAAAGGATAAACTTCTTTTCCAGTCTTTATATATACTAAACCGTAACTCACTTTGTAGGCATTAATCATTTTGCTTCTGCCTCTTCAAAGATACCGCCGGAGAAAAATGCCAGTGGACGAATCTTCACCGGCCGGTAAAACCGTCTGCGTCACCGGAGCTGGTGGATACATAGCTTCTTGGATTGTTAAGTTACTTCTTGAGAGAGGCTACACCGTCAAAGGAACCGTACGGAATCCAGGTTCCAATAATATTTATACTTCTTTGTCTCACTGTAATAATAATATTTTTTCTTGTTACATTTATTAATTGCTTGGATGATTATTAATATTTTTTATTGTGTTCTTTTTTTTAAATTATGTATTCTTTATTTATTGCAGATGATCCAAAGAATACACATTTGAGAGAACTAGAAGGAGCCAAGGAGAGACTGATACTGTGCAAAGCTGATCTTCAGGACTATGATGCTCTTAAGGCGGCTATAGATGGTTGTGACGGCGTCTTTCACACGGCTTCTCCGGTCACTGACGATCCGGTGAGTATTTTTTTTTTGATAAGCAAAATGATGTATTGTATGCTAAAGGTGAGTATTTTTTGGGTGGTTTTCTTTAATATTGTTCTCGCACTTTCTGTGGTTATCAAAAAGCCAGGGACCTACATGAGATTAAAAAGATAAGATAGTGGAGCTGATTTCTTCTAGATTAATTTTTGTCGTTCATATTCCTTTGAGATTACGAAAATATTTTAATCTATTAGAAGAATATCGCATGATCTTTTGCAATATACTATTCTTCGTTGGATATGTTATTTAATTCATAGACGTTTGTTAATTAATTAGATTTGACTTTAGAGGGACCAGAGAAGATTTGTAACGTAGTATTAATTATTTTATTTAAATGTAATGATGAAATTTCAGGAGCAAATGGTAGAGCCGGCCGTGAATGGAGCCAAGTTTGTAATTAATGCGGCTGCTGAAACCAAGGTCAAGCGCGTGGTCATCACCTCATCAATTGGTGCGGTCTACATGGACCCGAACCGTGACCCTGAAGCCGTCGTTGACGAAAGTTGTTGGAGTGATCTTGAGTTCTGCAAAAACACCAAGGTCTTAGCCATCAGTCTTATGCTTTTGCACTTAATGATTATCATTAGAAACACTATAATACTTTGATGTTTAACTTAAATATACTAAATGAGATTTGGCTGGAGAAATAATTAATACATTTTTATTAAAAAGTTATTCATATTTAGCAGTTTATGAATTGTGTATTTAAACAATCAAGGCTTCAATATTATGCTTTTCCACTTAGCAAACATGATTTAACACTATTATACATTGATGTTTAATTCAAATAAACACAAAACTATAGAGAGATAATGATGAAAATAGATTTAAAAAGTTTGTTTCTAGAATAGATTTCAAATTTTTTTTTTATCAAAATAGATTTTATTAAAGTGTGTAACTACATGCACATTTATATTCTTTGAATTAACTAATCTAGGCATAAGATTTAAAGTTATAGGATGAAGTTTTAGAGGTGAAGTTTGAAGTTTAAAATAAAAAAATATTAAAAATTTTAAATTAAATTTTTTTATTTTGATCATTTATGTTTTTAAGATCTATTTTTATGACAAAAACTTTAAAAAATATATTTAAGAGATTTGTCCACTTATAAATTTATATAATTATTTTTTGATTTTTGATCTGCTGACTTTTCTATGCGTTTTATAGAATTGGTATTGTTACGGTAAGATGGTGGCGGAGCAAGCCGCGTGGGAGACGGCAAAGGAGAAAGGCGTTGACCTGGTGGTCTTGAATCCGGTGCTGGTTCTTGGTCCGCCGTTACAGCCGACGATCAACGCCAGTCTGTTCCACGTACTCAAGTATCTAACCGGCTCGGCTAAGACTTATGCTAACTTGACTCAAGCTTATGTGGATGTTCGTGATGTAGCACTGGCTCATGTTCTGGTCTACGAGGCACCCTCAGCCTCTGGACGTTATCTCCTGGCGGAGAGCGCACTTCACCGTGGCGAAGTTGTTGAGATTCTGGCTAAGTTATTCCCGGAGTACCCGCTTCCAACCAAGTAAGTGAAACCTAAGCCGCTTAAGAAATTACTACATCATCGTTTAGTAGAATATTTAAAAATATTTGGATAATTCTTTTAAATAGTTTTTTTAAAATGTTTTTGTCATCAATCTTTTTTTAAATGACTAAAATAATAATTTTTATTAAAAACTTTTATTACTTTTATTTTATTTTTTACATGTTAAGCCATTTTCCAAAATTTCACACTATAATTCTAAATCCTAAATTTAGATTAGTTAATCTTGGGTATAACTGTATATTTACATATTTAATAAAATCTCTTTGATCATTTTTTTTCTAAACGCTATTTTTGGAACAAAATATTTTTACGGTTATTTTATGGTATTTCTAAAAAAATCATAACCACCTAAAATTAATAGTTAGACAAGTCTCTTAAATAATTTTTTTAAGTTTTTATCACAAAAATAAATTTTAAAAAATGATCAAAATTAGCTTTTTGTTTTAAAATTATATATATATTTATTTAATTTTAAACTTCACCTCCAAAATTTTAACCTATAATTCAAAACCATAAGTTTAAATTAGTTATCTCACAAATATAAATATGTATTTACACTTTTTAATAAAACTTATTTTGATCATTTAAAAAAAAAACTATGTTGGTGATAATTTCTTAAGATTTATCTTAGGGTATGCTTTTTAATATTTTTAGTGAATGACCTTTTTTTTTTGTTTGCTGTTGTTGTTGTTGTGTGTGTTTATTACGTAAGTAAAAAAGAAAAGAAATCACGTAAAAGGCTTTAATAACGCTGGTAGCTCTTGTGTAGCCATTAGGACAACGACCTGTCTCAACTCTCAAGTTATCTTCTTTGTAACAAACATTATGATAATAGTCTATATTTGTGCAAGACTTTGTATACAAATACATGCACACATATGACACACGTGCGCATTAATTAGTGTACACAAATCTAGTAAGTCGTCACCAACTATTGTCAGCAAACACTACACGATAACGTAAGGCTAAGTTTGACGATAGTTTCGTAGTGTCTTCACGAATCTTGATATAACTTAATCAATGATATAATTCTCTTAGAATATCTTTTCACAGTATGGTTTTGTTCTTTATCTTATCTCTTATCATGATACCAACCCAGTGATTGGATGCGAGTTGGTCCCATGTTCTTTGTTATAGTTTGTGGTGAAAGTTGAAGTTGGTGTACCAACAACTCACACCATAAGCCCAAGTCCACTCGTCACCTACTGCTAACGTAGACTTCTTTATAAACCCTTGATATAAACCCATATTAAAAAAAAGTTAATAGATATTTTGGTTGTAAGCAAGTGGTGGTAGTATAGTGATAATTTTTTGAAATTTGGTGTATACCAGTATCGGTTTTGAGTTCAATTCTTCTTGAAAATTAAATTATCACTATTTGATCAGTTTGGTCTTGGATTTCGGTCTAGGTGATTTACATAATTTACTGTAACAGATGATCGGTCCACTTTTGACATTAATCGAAAAGTATTCCAAACTTAGGTCACACAGTGTGATACGCTTTCGGGCTAATCTATTATGTAGCACTAAATGCGTTTCATCCGAAACCAACCGGGTCAGCTTATAGAACTTATATAAAAAAGAAAAAGAAATGGTAGTTGTAATGGAGCTAGACTTTGTTCTTTGCCTAACTTTAATTATAGACAAACTAACCAACAAATAAGATTGTGTTAAGTAATAACAATGTTTGTTAACTGTTCAGGTGCAAGGACGAGAAGAACCCAAGAGCAAAGCCGTACAAGTTCACTAACCAAAAGATTAAAGACTTAGGCTTAGAGTTCACACCCACCAAGCAAAGCCTCTACGACACAGTTAAGAGCTTGCAAGAGAAAGGTCATCTTCTTCCTCCTCCTCCTCCTTCAACATCTCAAGAATCCAGCCAAAACGGCATCAAGATCGAGTCTTAAGTAACTTACCCCTTGATGTATTATCCTTAGCCATTGGTGTTTCCTTTGTTTTAAAAAACTGTAAACCAGATGTTTAATTTATTTTCTCTGGTTATGTGAAACCTTTGTTTCAAAATGTCTTGCTCGGTTTTAAATCTGTTTACTCAGATTTTTAGCCAAATATCGTTTGATGGATTTTGATTTTATATAAAGGCTATAATGCTTCATGTTTATTCAATTTAATAAATTATGCTAAAGTATACAGTATCATCTTTCTTCTTAATGTGACCACGGACAATAACTGTTACGTCATTGTAATGAAAACAATTAACATATTTCATACTCACATTTAGTTTAACTTTGTTGCTAATTATGTTGTATCATACTCCATCCGTTTCATTTTACTTGTCGTTTTAAGTTTTTGTACACAAATTAAAAAAATATTTAATTTTATATATTCTCAAAATAAAAACACCATTACTTATACACCTAACCACATTTCAACCAATAAAAAAATAGAATGATATATAAAATCATTAAATTTTGCATTGAAATTATAAAACGACACTTATTTTAAAACGAAAATTTTACTCTACAATGACAAATAATTTGAAACGGAGGTAGTATGATTCTAACATTGTATAGCGATACCTTTCATTCAAAGATGTATGAATATATGATTATCTATAACGTAGCATATAACCGATTCACACAAACACGTCCGGTCTAAGAGTTCCTCGCAACGTTTTACTACTATGCACAAACCAATAACCAAAACTCATCTATACAACGCCAAAAAAAAACACTTCACAGTACAGTAGCAAAATCTCTGTGTCAAATCATCTTTGAAAGCAAACCACATGGTACTCAAACTCATATATAATTTTATTTATCACTCTCGTTCTTCTTCTCGTTCTTCTTCTTGGCCTTGGTTGTTGTTATCTCTGCAACTACACAACAGTCTTGGTATCTGAAGCAGCCTATGAGATGGTCGTTTGTAAGACCAGCTGCTTGCATGAAAGAGTAAACAACCGTTGGACTCACGCTGCGAAAGCCTCTGCGGACAAGATCTTTGCTTATAAACTCGGCTTTTGATGTCTTCACTGGGACTTGTCTTCCATATCTGAACTGGCTCTGTGTAGGCTTGTTGTTCACAAAGTTGTACATGTACTTCTTAAATGATCCATGTTCAGCTACAATCTGGATGAAGTTAGAGAGTTAACAGCCATAAACATTTTTGTAAGTTGCTTAATATAGATTCAGAAGTGTCGAAGTTTATATTTACCTTGACCACATAGCGTGAGTTATCCAGGATTGACCGTATCTTGACCTCTGATAGTAAGGATATGGCAGCGGCGGCTACCTTCTTCTCGTTCAGTTCTGAAACAGCAACTGGATCGAAGTCCATGAACACTTCCCTGTATTAACGAAAGGTAAGCAAATCTGAGATCAGAGCTCATACAAAACTCTAGTTTCTTGTTTGACATCAGAACTTAGTCTGGTTACCTGAGTTGTTGCCTTCTGGAGAGAATGTCGGTCCAAGCGAGTTCGGCTAGAGCACCAGAGAGACATAGCAACTCGAATAGCTTCCTACATAGTATAGCCAAAATGGTAAGAGACTCTTACAATTACAAAGAGCATCTCTGATAAAAGGAAAGTAGTTGCCACATACTTGTCGTCCTGAACAGGAACTCCCCATTCTTCGTCGTGGAAAGCAACATAAGATGGGTCTTTACAGGAAATGAAAAAAAGAACAACCCTATTAGTCATTTACAACAAAAAAGACAAAGAGAAAGATATGGCACAAAAGAGAGCAACAAAGTGACAACAAAGCATATCAGCATAACGAAGAAAACTATCTCAAAGTTTGCAGAACATACAAGTGATCTATCTGCAAACGCTCCAACAAACAAAAGACAGAGAAACTCAAGCATTTTCATGACATTGAGTTACTCAACTAGGGCTGGGCATAAGGAAAATACTTAATAATTTTGAGGTACTTGCTATTTGGCTTGGCTCGTTCGAGTAGTTTGATTTAGTTTGTACTTGGCTTGTTTGAATCAAATACTCAAAGAAAAACCTAGTACTTGCAAATTACTTGACTTGACATGTTACTCACCATACCTTTACCAAGTATTTCCTTACAAGAAGTAACTAGTTTTTACTCTTATCGTCTGTATATGTAGAAGTTCAATTCCTAGAACAAGTCTATAACTTTCGTCTTAATCCATTTTAGAGTTCGAGAACTGGGAACTAATGAACAAGTGAGACTGAAGGTGAAAACAGAGATACTCACCAGACTTAGGAGTGATCCAGGCACATCTTTTTCGACCATCAGCAAAGCAATCACCATTACTAGCACCAGCACCAGCAACAACCTTTTCTTCTTTCTCATCAACCTGCTTCCTTCTCAATATACCGGAGGAGGAGGAGACAGACCCACTTCGCCTCAGAGGCTTTTTACAGCTAGAAGAAGACGCCACGCTCAAAGGCAACGACTCGCAAGAAGAGGACGCATCAGAGGAATAAGAAGCAGTCATGGAAGCACATTGCTTCAGAGTCGTCGTTGGTGAAGCTGGAGTACCTGGTTTCTTCTTCTTCTTCTCCAGTTGCATCCCTGGAGGTTTCCTCTGCAGCTTGTTCCCGGTCGGACCAAGAACCGATCGGTCGGACCGGAATCGAGGTGGATCCGACATTGACTCCGATTATACACAGATCTAACACTTAAAGCACAAAACTTTCTATTTCCCAAAACCGATTCAGAGAGATTAGTATCGAAAGTCCAACACTTTAACAGGTAATGAAACTAATTTTGTAGCAAAACCAAACCAAGTTGCTCACAGTGTTCACAAGCAATGAGAAAGACTTTGGAACAGTGATGATAAAACCTTTTTTTGAGTTCTGAAGATTAAAGGAAGGAGCTTTTCTCATCGAAGACGAAACGAATCAAATCGAGAAGAGAAGGTTGTTCACTAGTCACCGTTTAACACGTCATCGTTTGGTTCTCTCGTTTTCTTTTTCCTCGACCTGACAAAGAAACGGGTATTATTTATTACTTGACCCGACAATAAGATGGGTTTGATTAGTTATGTAAGCAATAATTAATGCTTACTACAATTAGATTAGGAATGTTTGGCTCGTTCGTCTAATCAAAACCCATGCCAAGACAAAATGTTTTAATTAATCAAACACGTACTGTACTAAATTTTATTAGGAACTGATATAGTATTATTTTATTATAGATTATAAATAATTATATTAACAACTGACAATTAAGAATTAACGATTTTACTTGCATTATTCTGAATAATCTTATACAGATTGTCAATGGTAAATAATTTATAATTTCTGTATAATTGATCAGACATGAAGGCACTTCTTGTATAAAATGATCAGCGTTTCTATTATTCTTTTATTTATTTTGAGAAATACCCTAAAATAACCCTAAAAAATTTTTTATCACAAAAATAACCTTCAAAAACAAAAATGACAAATTTAGTTTTTTTTTTTATTTTCCAAAAAATTAAGTTTTTTTTTTAATTTTAAACTTCACCCCAAAACCTTACCCCATAACTCTAAACCCTAAGTGTATATTAATTAACCCAAGGGTTAACAAAATGACTAATATACATTTATACCCCTTGGGTTAACTAAAGTAGACTTAGGATTTAGAGTTATGGGGTGGGGTTTTG
This sequence comes from Moricandia arvensis, assembly GCA_905132765.1. Lineage (NCBI taxonomy): Eukaryota > Viridiplantae > Streptophyta > Magnoliopsida > Brassicales > Brassicaceae > Moricandia > Moricandia arvensis. The sequence goes on along the minus strand of CAJHQP010002964.1, from coordinate 59,458 downwards.
GGGTTGAGGTTTAAAAGTGAAAAAAAAATTAAATTTTTTAAAAATAAAAAAGGGTAGATTTGTCATTTTTGTTCGTGAGGATTATTTTTGTGACAAAAACTTTTAGGAAATTTGCCCATTTATTTATTATCAGCCAAGTTAATTAACTAACTTCCATTTAAGTCCTAAATGGGCCTTGATATAGGCCCATTCGTACAAAAACTCTTAAACCCTTGGCAAATAATAATGTGCTCGCAGAAAGTTGAAAGGGAAAAGTCAATCGAGATCGAGAATGGGAAATGAGACAACGACCAAAGGTGGTGGTGGTGCTGCGAGTATGGCCGGAGGAGGAGGAGGAGGATTCAGAGCGAAAATGGAGCATTACGTTTACAGTGGTGAGAAGAAGCACGTCATCGCTGGGATCGCAATATTCACTGTCGTCTTCGGCATTCCTTGGTATCTGATGAATCAAGGTCTCTTTTCTTTCATCCTTAATGTTTTGTGCCACTGATTGATCTTGGTGACTTGAAAAACTGATCTGAAAGTTAATGACAATGTCAAGTTTTAAGATTTCAATAACAATAGGGCTGGTCCAGAGCATAGGTAAAATAACCGTTCTTTAAACACTATTCTAAAAATCGGTCTATCCACCGTCTAGGGGACTTGGCGCCGCCTAGACGGCAAATCGGGTACAAGCGAAATGATAATCCTTTATAAAACGCTTAGCCACCGCCTAGCAAGTTTTAGAACATTGGTTTAAACCATCATGATTTTGGACTATACTTTTAGTTATATAGAGGGCACTAATTTTTGTAAATAAATAACAAGGTCACAAAGTTTTAAGTGAACTTAAAACACTAAGAAAAAATTGAAAATGTTGGACTGGTACTGAATAGCAGCAACTGAAACTGTTTCATCTGATTTATCATTTTAGTTACATGCCAAAAGGGTTAACTCTGTTTGTAACTACTTTGTTCTGTTTTAGGGTCAAAGCATCAATCTCACCAAGATTACATGGACAAGGCTGATAAAGCTCGGAAAGCACGTCTCTCGTCGTCTCCATCATCTAACTAGTAGCGCATCTGAAGATTTTGAGTCACTTACAGGCTCTGTGAGAGAGTTTTTTCAAACACACAGAAGTATAAACTCAGTAAAGTCCAAGGCTTTGTGTGGTTCAGTTACATTGTCATTTTCATTATTTTTAAGCATTATGCTTGCTTACTTACCCGTTTCTAATAAATGACCAAAAGATTTTATCAACTTGTTTAGTGTGCTGTCAGTGATGACAAAGTACGCTTCCAGTAACATCTCTAGCTCTTCTATGTTCTCTGTTACGCCTTCTGAACTTCTTGCACTGTCATGCCTGCTCCTCGCAATGCTCAGGCTTTTATCAAGTTTTTGGGAATCAGGTGGAGAAGAGACCGGTGCAGAAACAGATAGACCAGCATTTGACCTGTAACCAAGGACAGATTGTTCACTATACAAAGATACTTTCATCCTCATCTTCTTCTCGGTTAGATACATTTCCACCATATCTCCATCATCATCCAGTAGCTGCCCTATCTCCGAACCCTTCTTGTAAGTGCTACAAGTCTGCTCTATAGTCTACGCACACGTTCCAAGTTTAGTGTACTGATCTTTGAGGTAAGCTCATCTAGTAACGGGTATGCGTCAGTCTCCACTTGTCTTTAATCTCTGCTGCAACTCAACAACATACCGCAACACATAGTTGTCAAGTGCATTCAGGAACAGAACTTCATCTGCAGTAATAATACAACGAATTTGCTCCAAGTCGACAATAGCCTTCTCTCGGCCGAGTATTGTTGATGGATACACGAATAAAGGATCAAGCAGCCTTAGATCAGGAGCGGGTAAGTCACACCTACGCATCATAATGAACTTGTCGACCTCCATGACCTGAGTATTGCCAGAAGTATCAACACGAAATCCAAGACCTTAACCCTTGTCCACACTTCTTCAGACCCAAGGCATCAACTCCAAGAAGGGGAGTTCTTCTAGAAGCAGAAGGGCGAGAGACAGTAGCATCTCTGAGATTCATAGCTGAAGCAGGTCTTAGAGGAAGCATGCGCTCTTTTAGTTCAAACATTGTAGCAAAGATCCAGATACTGAAATGCCAAAAAAGTTACGGAAGTCATGATTAAAAAAAGTGTTAACTTTTGATACTAAGATTTAGATACTGAAAGTTCTAACAACACTGCAAGCATCAAAGGAATAAATTTTTTGGATCTTTGGATACTCAAAGAAGCTTATGCAGTTTCGAGTTGAGCTATACTGTGAAAACATGACTCAGAGGAAGCACTTCAAAACCTGGGCTAGAGAAGAGAACACCGACTATAACTAATTTACTTTGTTTCCAATTCAATTTCACCGCTCCATCTCTTCATTTTAACCGCTTATCTCTAACCACTACCATGGGCTTGATTTGGGCTTAGTTGGACTCTTATCTCTTTAATTTTATGTTCTTGCTATGTAGACAGCGTCTGCTTCATCTTCCTCCTCACCTATAATCATAAAACTTCTCTCTATCTCTCTCCTTCTCTCATTTCTCTTCTTAAACAAAAGGTCAACTCTTTTCCTTATCAGAATCTTCCTCCATCGATTGATCACCTCTCCGACTTTCCTCATTGGGACACACACCCGCAAAGGTACTCAGTTCCCAATTTCCCCATTGGGATTCATCTTTCGGGTTTTGAAAATCACCAATGTGCCTCTGAAACACCCTTTAGATTGATTACAAAACAACCTATCATCATAACATGCTTGTTCCCTGACGCTTTACGTTGAATTGTTATGTTAAAGAGTGTTGATGAGCTCGTAGAAGCTACGGGGGGTAATGGCGTCGTCAATGAGCTCTGGTGATGAAAGTCTCCGACTTTGCGTGTTTGATTTGAGGAGAGGCCAAACCGAAGGCCAGGAGCTTGACAAGATTCTCTTCTTTCATCCTCTTGAGCTTGACGTCTCGTCGCAGTTATCAGTTATTGGTCTCAGTGAAGGTCTTATCACTTTTACTAGGTCAGCTTCTACGTACAGACTCTTTTTGATTTGGTTTACGTTTCTGTGTGAATCTTGTTGATATTTAGAGACATGGTGTGAGTAAAAATGCAGACTTTTCTCTCCGGATGCAGCTTGTGAGGTTATAGAGGCAGAGGGTCATTCTCATGTTTTCTACGAGGCTGAACCTGATATCTGGATGGTGATGGTAAGACACTCTTTATCTTTTACTTGTTATAGCACATGTATCTTTAAATGAGTGGTGCGTAGAATGTAGTCTTAGTATCTAGACATTGGCAGGTTGTGGAGAAAGATAAGGATACAGGAGCTATATGGAGGATTGATGCATTGAGGAGAGTGCTCAAGGAAGTACACTCACTCTTTGTGATGTTTCACGGATCAGTTAGAGCATTACTCGAAAAAGAAACAACAGGAGGGCTTACTCGAGCTCAGTTGTATCCCTTCATTACAGATTATCTAAGCAGTAAGCAACTCTCACCCAAATCTAGCACGTTGAATCATTAACTGTGTTTCCTTCTTTTTTGTTATGATTCCAAAGCTTCAATTCATTTTGTGTCACTAAATGCCAGCATTTCAAAAGCGGTCTCCCTCGGAAGGCTGCTGCTGTGGTAAAAAAATGCTGAAGTTGTCAAATGCCTTGCTTTTGATTTGTGCAAAACCGCATTATTCTCAAGTTTGGTTCGTGGGTAATAAAGCTTATGCAAAGGTTTTCTCTTTCGGGCAGATCTTTTTGTTGGGAAGAAACTTCAGCTACCAAATTTCCGTGAAACTAGTTTGAGTGAGCGTGGAACTGTTCAAATGCTTACTTTAGCAAGGGACACAGCACTTGAAGTTCAGGTTTGTTTCTCCAAATCTATTGGGATTCAGTCACTTCCATAATATGTTGGTATTTGACGAGTATTGTTTTGGATATGCAGTCTCTTGTTCAAGTACTTGATTCCTGTGCTGGGAACTTACGATGCCACTCTATGATCTTATTTCAAGATCTGTTGGTTTCAACAACTCTCTCAGCTGATGATACCGTCAACTTGTTTACATTTTCTGTAATGAGGTTGACCTCACAAGCTCTATCTCCTGACGCGAGTTCTTGGTCTTATCTACGTAAGGGGACTGGTTCATCCGAAGTCTCTTCTAGATCTACTTCGGCACCCCTTGGTTCAGTTGACTCGTTACATTCAGGAGATGGTGATAACATGCATCATGTTATTAGGCCATTACAAAATGATAAGTGGAAAAAAGGGAAAGATGGTTTTCTTGTAACTGATATTTGGGGTCTAGAGACTGGCGGTTCACCTGATTCTGCTATCCCTACAGTTTGGCTTCAGCAGACACAAGAAAGAGTGTATCTCCTTGCTTATCAGTATAAAAGTCTCACCTTACTTCTTATCTTTCCTACAACTTCCATTCTCAATGGAGATCTAAGCGTCTCAGCCGTGAAACAGCAAGTTATTGAACAGGTAGCACATCTCCCATTGATCTTTCTTTGCTAAACTCTTTTTCTGGTGTCTTCTAGTATAACACAATATCTCTTTTCCAGGCATCGCTGAGAATTATGAAAATTGAAGAGAAAATCTCAAGGGGGTGGGGAGGTGAGAATGCTTATCATGTGAAGGGTTACCGTTACTTGGTAGTTGATCGTGATCTGGAAGTTTCCAGAGCCTCTCCTTCAGGAAAAGTAGCAACACTTGCAAAGGTAACGTCTTCAACATTTTGAGTTACTAACTGAGACTAAGGCGACCTTGGACTCAAAACTATTTGAAAAACGTAGGAGTCTCTACTTGCACTAAACAAGCTCAGAGAAGAAGTGGATATAGAAAAGAGCCGTGCAAAAAGGCAGGAGAGAGATTTGGAAATATGCATAAGAGCTAAGAACAACGCATGGGTGATCGCCCGTGTGACCAGAGGTAAAGAGCTCTACATGGCTTTGGAGAAAGCCAGTGACACTCTTCTTGATGCCACAGACGCTGTTGGAAGATTCAGCAACAGGTAACAATCTGTACTTACGAACTGAATACTCTGCCTTGGTAACAAATTCATGATTTTCTGAAAAAGTATGTGCTACAACTTTATCAGGTATTGCAGTGGAGCGTTTTTGATGGACTAAATTTAGTCTATTTCTTCTGCTTATGGGAAGAGGTTTCTTCTAGTTTCAAGTACAGAAAGCTCAGAAGAAGTAAGTAATGAGCTTCTTAGCTTTTAATTTTGTTGTGGGGAAATTGCAAAAGGGAAAACGATTGTTCTTGGTTGGCCTGTAGATTTGTAACACAATAATTCCACGTTCGACCAATGCAAAAGTAAGTCATTTTACTATTGCAAGAACCGTCCTGTTAAAATCTTGCTGAAGAAAGATTAAACACTGCTCAAGTTCTGCAGTGTTGTTCTTATTCCATGCGAAAGTTAGTAGAATTCAAAGTTTACAATACCCAATAACATGTGCTAAACTCTCAAGTTAAGACATTTAGGCACATCATAATAATCTTACTGACATGTCGAAAGAAGTTAGTGACAGCATTATAAACGCGGTAAAGAGAACGGAGGTGGCGGAAAAGAACAACTGTGGCCCTAAGTCCATGGCGGCGTTACGTTTTGGAGATGCTTTCCGGCCTCCACCTCTTCCACCTGTAACTCCACGAACTCCTGTCCCTACCCGGAAGATGTCAATGCTCTTATCTTCTTCTTCTCGTTTTATGTTTTTGACTGTTACCTCTACATAGGAAGGAACAAACAGAAGATGAGTAATACTTAACTTCTTGGCCATAAACGCAAGGGAAACAGTAGAAGCTTAAAAAGAGTACCATGGACTTGTTCTTGGTCGTGTAAGCTTATTGATGGACTGAGCATCTGGGAATCTGATAGGATGGGGAAGCAGAGGACGAAGAGGAAGATGATGAACAATGCAATAGGTCTTATCTCCATTGCTGATATGAGCTTTGGTGGTTTTGCTGCAACTGTTCCGAAGCCAAATGTGTGTAAATATGTGTGAGTGGGACCACGGAACATGTTCTGAAATAAACTAATGAAGGATTGATACTTTTCTTTGTGACGCTTCAAAGCTCATCTGCCACTTCTTTTTCTGGAGAAAACATTTCCAACAAGAAAAGAAGATTCACCGATGTTAACACACATCCTTTGAGTGTGTATAGCTTGATGAACTTGTTCTTAGAGAATTGTGTTTATGCAACACAAAGGCTAAAACAAAACTTCATGGAGATTAATCAAATGGCAATTAAATTTTTGAGAAGAAGAGACGTTTTATTACTTTTTTCTGAAATGAGTGAAGCATACAACTAAATTATTTTCATATGGTTCCAGTATCAGAACACCTATCCACACTCTCAGAGACTTAAAGACACACAATACAAATAAAGACTTCCCAAAATGGTCCATAACCACTTATCAGTTATCAACCTTTTCTATCTATGAACTTCCAGCCAGTGCCAGTACCAATCCAACATTCTCATTTTTTACTTGATGTCATAAGTTCACTTAAAAATTTTGTATCTTTTGTTATTTATGAAAGTTTTTGTAATGCTCTATTACAACTAAATTGTCGTCTAAAATTATGATGGTTTAAACGGTCGGTTATTTTGTCTGTCCGACTCCACACCACCTGGGCCACCGTTTGCTGGCAACTCCATCCGAAGCTCATGCACCAGCTAAGATATACATCAGGCCCATAAGGGCCCATTATGTTCATTTTTAACAGTTAAGCCCATATTTAAATAAAAAGGGCCCATTGTGTTACTTACGTCTTTCTTCGCTCGTTCGTTCTGATCCCGAAGTCCAGAAGAAAGCCATGAAGGAGAAGAAGCTAGGAACCTCCATTGATGTATCTAATGATGGTTCGATATCAAAGCTGGGAGCATCTTTTGTTTATTTGATTACTGGATTGTTTCTATCCGTTGGATTCTGGGTGGCACGAAACAGATTCTCCGTGGATCTCGTCTCTGATCCATCTCTCACTCTCTTTCTCCTCTGGGTAATGTACTCCACTTAGTTTCATTCCAAAGTATTGATTTTTAGTTAATGTGTAGGCTTGTTTTGATGTATAAGCTTTCAGAGTATTGAGTTTCCCGTTGTGGTAATCATCTACAGCTTTTTACGGAAAGCCCCAGAGAAATGTTCGGTGAGTGTAAGTTCATTTCTGTGGCATTAGAGGAGTTTAAAGAAGCTGGCTTTTCTCGTTTTTACTTACTATGTTGCTCACGCAATTTGCAGTTTTAGTAAAGATGATTCCTTTGTTCAAATGTTTCACTTTGGAGTTACGGAAGCTTAAGAAGTGTTTTCCTTTTATATAGAGAAGATAAAGCACAATGCGTTTGGTTTCTTGTGTGCTTTTTTATCTCTCTTAATGGGTTTCCTAATTGCTTTTTCAGTGTTCAAGAGCTGTTGGGCGAAGCATACTAGGACTAGTTTCCGGTTAGTATTGGTTTTGCTTTTCAACTTATAGTAGTTGTCACTCTTTTTCAATACACAGAACATAAACAATCACGTGTAAAATTCAAGTTGGGTTAGCGTGTGAGTGATCTCGAGTTTGGCAATATGTGTTGGCTTTTCTAGTTAGTCAAACCCTAACAAGGATCGAAATCTGCTCAGTTTGTTGTTTGCACTATCCCTTAATTGTCCTTTGTTTTTGTTTTGATTAACCAGGCGCTTTTCTGAATGCTTTGGGAGCACTTTCTTTGGGTGCACCTATTGGAATGCAGTATGTTTCACCAACATCTTGTTTCTCTAAGTCTTTCTCTTTTCTTTGTCTGGACATATTATTTGTAATCTGATTACAAAATTAGTCTCCTTAATTATGATTGTGATTCACCCTTCTGGATATTGAGACTGCCTGGTTTCCTAATGCTGACATGATCATTTTACCTCTCATCTCATTCAGATATTTACCAAGAACAGTTCACTGGTCCTTTCTTATGTCTGTTTTCACGGTAAGCTGCCTCCTGCTGCTGCAGTTCCTACTTCTTTAGAAAGAAGCAATAATGTTGATACTGAGCACATATATATAGATGTCTGGAGATTGGAACAAACCTTTGATTGTCTCTAATAATTTTTAAATTTCATAGTTTGTACCAGCCACTGCAGTTTTTGGTGCATCATGGAAAGATTGGCACCGTGTATTCGCTTCAATGAAGTAAACTTATATATTTTTACATTTTTTTTACGATAGTTCACACAAAGTTCTGTTCCTAAATTTGTGTTTTTGTCTCGTATAGACCAAGTGGAAATGTAGAATATATGATCTTTGTTCCAGCATATGGATCAATTATTGGAGGATGGTTTGGAGCTTGGCCCATGCCGCTCGACTGGGAAAGGCCATGGCAGGTAATAGTTCATTTTCCCGATTATACATCCAAGAGAGTGGTTCTTGTTCTTCTTGGTCGTGGCGGTTGAGAATTAATCATTATATTGTTGCTCTTCTAAACAGGAGTGGCCTATATGTGTGTGTTATGGAGCTATAGGAGGCTACATTGTTGGACAAGTTGTCTCCTTGGGTTTGATGTTTTTCCTCAGGAAAGACAAGCATTTGAAGGTAGCCTAAAATAGATTGATGGTGTCTGGACATGCAGGATGAGTTTCGTTTTTGTTTCGACTTGATTGCTAGATTAAGAGGTAACTATGGGGCAATGTTTTTGTTAAGCTTGAACAAAAGTTATACTATTTTCCTCATAGAGTCAAGCAAGTGTCTCAGAATTGCAAAATTTTCTAAGTGAATGATTGCAGACTTGAGAGATTAAATTCAAACCAGATTATGGTTAAATGCAAATGATAGGGGCTCTGTATAAGTCTCATTAGGTAAAATACAGAGGATGGTCGTTAGAGGGATCTTCAGAGATTGAAATGTCCAACTTGTATTGATCAGGTTTGACTTGAGAAAGTGGCAATATGTATATAGAAACGTCTCACAAGGTCTCACAATGTTACCATTTGAATTTGAGTATAACCATTGGGGATTGTGCTAGGCATAAACCAAAGAGGTTCTTGTCTCATGTAAACAAGGAGAGGTTCTTCTAGATGTCTTGTCGGAAAATTGAGTTTTGATGATTGGTTTGAGGGAGATTGATGCTTTTAGCGGGAACTGTGTTCGAAAATCAGTTAAACCTTACAGTTTGGTTTGGGACAAAATTCGGGTTTGTCATAGTTTGTTCATATGGACTTGGATCGGTTCAACCGGGTTGAGCATTATCTCTCAACTACATGCTGTTTGCTTCCTATCAAAGTAAACATCATGCTGTTTTGGATTCATGAGTAGTCATCCAAAGCCGAGATAAGCTATCAAAACATCGAGTGGCTAATAAAAACCATCAATGTTTACGTAAACCATGAGAGAGGCCACAACATTGTCGGAAGCCCATTATCATCACTCATCAGTCAATGGCTAAAGCCAGCAGCACTCTGTTTGCTGTCTCCTTCTGCACCCCCACTCGCCTCTCTCTTCTTCCCCGTCGCTCTGAATCTCTTAAACTCGCCGCGACAAAGGCCATGGCCGCCTCTGCTTCCACCGCTAAGAAGGTAGCTCCTGCTGTGATTGTAGGCGGAGGAAGAGTCGGAAGAGCGTTGCAGGAGATGGGTGGTGGCGATGACGTGTTGGTGAAGAGAGGAGAAGCAGTTCCTGTTGATTTCGAAGGACCCATTTTGGTTTGTACGAGGAATGATGATCTTGATGCTGTTCTTGAAGCTACTCCTCAGTCTAGATGGAAAGGTTGAAACTTTATTAATAGAGTATATGAAATAGATTAAGCGGTTAAGTATTATTAACCGTCCGGTTAAATATTCTGTTATTCGGTTTAATAGACACTATTAAAAGGTAGAAACTTTATTAATAGAGTATATAAAATAGATTACGCGGTTAAGTATTCTTAACTGACCGGTTTAGTTTTCTGTTATTCGGTTTACTAGTTTGTTACGCTCTATCTTCAGCTTCATGATTTGTTATACCGAACTGTTATGTGTGGTTAATTAGATTTGGTGTTCTTCCAAAATGGAATGATGGAGCCTTGGTTTAAGAGCAAAGGTTTGGGTGATACAGACCAAGTGTTGGCTTATTTTGCTGTGTCAAAGCTCGGCGAGCCTCCCGTTGATGGAAAGACTGATACTAACCCGGAAGGTTTAACTGCTGCTTATGGAAAATGGGCTTCTGCTGTTGCTGCAAGATTGCAATCTGGTGGACTCTCTTGCAAGGTTACATGAAGCAAAACCTTTTTCGTTCGACTATGAATAAACATGATCTAAAATGTGTTCTCTTTGGTTAGGTTCTTGACAAAGAGTCCTTTCAGAAGCAGATGTTGGAGAAACTCATTTGGATTTGTGCCTTTATGCTTGTTGGAGCTCGTCATCCAGGTGCAAGTGTGGGCATCGTGGAGAAAGAATACAGAGATGAAGTACAAAGACTTTTTTACATTCATCGTTTTGTTTTAAGCATTCAATTTGGTTCTGATTTACATATTACATTCCAGGTGTCTAGACTGATCCAAGAACTTGCAGCTGCAGCTGCTGCAGAGAAAGGACTAACCTTTGAAGAGGACATGGTGGAGAGACTATGTGCTTATTCTCGAGCTGTTGCTCATTTCCCAACCGCTGTTAAAGAAGTATACATGGATCTCTCTCTCTTTTTGGATATGTGTGTGCACCAGTATCTTGTGTCTCAACTAGTTTTGTTGATTAATGCAGTTTAAATGGAGGAATGGTTGGTTTTATTCACTCTCAGAGAAAGCTATTGCAGAAGGGAAACCTGATCCTTGTCCGCTCCACACCGAATGGCTGAGAGAGCTTAAAGTGATATAGAGCAAGAGCCTTGTGAGTGTATGGATATGAGTAATATCGTAAGTAGATGATGTAGTACTAGTGTTACTGTTGTACACGCATGACGAAGTCATTATAAAGATGGATTCACTTAATAAACGGTTCATCCTTTGTAAAAATGAATCCGTACTTTTTGATACGTTCAATGAATCATTCATTGAATTTTAGCAGATCAATGTTGATGACACCGTAGAGATCAATGTTGATGACACCGTAGAGATCAATGTTGGAGATTCTTGTAACTGATTCTTCCTCCAACATCACCACCACATCTTCCTCCCGTCAGACATTGTGATCAATGGAGACAACTATTAAGCGTGGTAATCTCTGTCTCGCAAGTTGCAACTTGTACTACTATATTCTAATGCATATTGCCAAGGTCGTCTGAAACTGCTGGCTTTGCTTGGAAATTTAGGCTGTAACTGGTAAACTATTTTATGAATGTATGGAATAAAAGGAATTGGAATAAATGGAATACAACTGAATGGAATGACTCTAATTTGAGGGATAAAAGGAATGAAATATATATTTTGTTTCAAATTATATTTTTAAGTTATTCCCATTCATCCCACAGGAATGTATGGAATTAAAAAGTTTTCTTTTTCTTTTTAACTGCTAACTTTTTTTGGAATTTTTATTAATAACTAATTCCACATGATTCCATTCATAAAAAATACATTCCATTGCAGCCTTATAGTTTATGTCCTATAAGTTGTATTAGGTTAACCATTTATTACAAGGAATAGGTGGAATTAAAAAGTTTTCTTTTTCCTTTTAACTGGTAACTTTTTTTTGGAATTTTTATGAATGACTAATTCCACATGATTCCATTCATAAAAAATACATTCCAGTTGCAGCCTTAGGGTGTAACTAGTAACCATAATAAAAACATTAGGAATGAATAGGAAAAAATAAGTAAGAATAAAATTTGTGGAATGATGAGGAATGCTGATTCCTTATCAAAATTAATTAGGAACAAATCTGTTCTATAATTCTCTACGAACAAAGGAACGAGAAGGAATGAAAAGGAAAAACGATTCCTCATGAATAGTAACTTTTTAAAGGAATGTTAAGGAACTTAGTGTTCGTTATTGTTCCCTTGGTTACCATTCAAAGCCTTAGAGTTTATGCCCTATAAGTTGTATTAGGTTAACCATTTATTACAAGGAGTTAAGAAAGAAAAAAAAAACTGGCTGACATGAAAAAGATTACGCCCACCGTGGGGCTCGAACCCACGACCACAAGGTTAAGAGCCTTGCGCTCTACCAACTGAGCTAGACGGGCTTGGTGATTATAATCTCTGTTACCAAAACTTAACAGACAGAAGCTCCTTGCTGATAGGTGATAACAATACTTTCAGACAACTTGACGTTTTAGTAACGAACTTTGTGCTGTTTATTTGGACACCCACGAGCCAGTCCGTGCTTGTGAAGCAAGAATCACATACTTGGATAACACTCAACGCAAGACCAGATTCAAGAACCAGTTGGTTTATAGCATTCAAGTTTGTTCACCGGTTTATAATTCCTTCCAACTTCAGAACACCGGTCGGATACACAATAAGTGTAAAGTCAATGGTCTGCATGAAGACAATAACTAAAACGAATGGAGCCAAAGGGAGTTGACTTTTTGTTGCTGTTGTTGAAATTGAAAACACTTCACGCGTCTACATCCAAACTTCTTTGAATGCGTCACTAGACTTTTGTTATTATTAAGAGATCTCTCATATCTCTCATTTACTTACATTAAAAATATCTCAAACACAAGTATGAAGACAGCTTCTTACAACTTCCTATCTATTGCAGTTTATGTCCTAACTCTAACTCTGCAGCTCATCAATGTCTCATCCTCATCAGCAACACCACCACCTCCACCTCCAGATGCTAACTCTTCAACTTCCTGTAATAGAACCTGTGGGGGAATCTCTATCCCCTTCCCTTTCGGAATAGGAGGGAAGGATTGTTATCTCAACAACTGGTACGAGGTTGTCTGTAACAACACCACAGTTCCGTTCCTCTCACGGATCAACACTGAAGTGGTTCACATCTCTCTTCCAGACGGTAATAAACCATACGGAATGGTTCACATCAAAGGTCCCCTGACTTCGTTTGGTTGCTCTAGTCAAGAACTGATAAAGTCAACGCCAGATTTGAATGTCACTGGCAGAGGCAGTCCATATTTTCTCACAGACCAGAACCGTCTCGTGGCGGTTGGTTGCAGTGCCAAGGCGTCTCTAACAAATATAAACTCAGAGATCTTAGGTTGTGAATCGAGCTGCCAAGACAGCAAACATAGTCAGCAAGTAACAAACTCGGTCTGTGATGGTTACAGATGTTGCCAGGTGAGGATACCACTTGAACGTCCACAAGTCATAGGTGTGAATATAGATGTCACAGGAGGAGAAGGGTGCAGAGTTGCCTTCTTGACTAACCAGAGGTACTCGCCTATCAATGTCACTGAGCCAGAACAGTTTCATTCCAAGGGATATGCGTTAGTAGAGCTAGGATGGTACTTTGATACTTCGGATGCTAGCTTTAGGAGCCCCTTAGGTTGTAGAAATATGACACGTTACAGTTCTTACACGTCCTTTGATAAATGTGGTTGCGAGTATCAGTACTTCTCCGGGATGAGTTATAGGAATTGTTATTGCAACAATGGTTACACAGGGAACCCATATGTTAAACATGGCTGCATAGGTAAAGTGAACGTTTCTTCTTATTATGTTCATGCTTTGATCTTCTATCAAGTCATTAATTACTATGATTCAAAATTGTGTGTAGACATAGATGAATGCAAAGGACACAACAGTTGTGGAGAAAGAACTTGTGTGAACTGGCCTGGAACATATAGCTGCAATCCCATCATAACCAAGCCGGAAAAGGCCTCTGTGCTTCAAGGTGAGTTAAAGTAAGCATCATGTAATCTAAGAGACTACAAGTAGTTTACTTTAAGGCTTTTCTTTTGTTGGCGTGTAGGTGTTCTTATAGGTCTAGGAGTGTTGTTGTTCGTCTTTGGAGTCATGGTGTTGTACAAAATTGGGAAGAAGCGAAGGAAGATCATCCGCAGCAAGAAGTTCTTTAAACGTAATGGAGGCTTGCTGTTGAAACAACAACTAACAACCACGAAAGACGGACATGTAGAGATGTCAAGGATATTTAGCTCAAAAGAATTGAAGAAAGCTACTGATAACTTCAACGTGAACAGGGTTCTTGGGAAAGGAGGTCAAGGAACTGTGTACAAAGGAATGCTTGTAGATGGGAGGATTGTTGCGGTGAAAAGATCCAAAGTTGTTGATGAAGACAAGATGCAAGAGTTCATCAATGAAGTCGCACTTCTCTCACAGATAAACCATAGGAACATTGTGAAACTCTTGGGGTGTTGCTTGGAGACAGAAGTTCCAATCTTGGTTTATGAATATATACCAAATGGAGATTTGTTCAAGCGTCTTCATGATGAATCAGATGATTACAACATGACTTGGGAAGTGCGTCTTCGCATAGCTATAGAGATCGCAGGAGCAATTTCATACATGCACTCAGCTGCATCGTTTCCAATATACCACAGAGATATCAAGACTACCAATGTACTCTTGGATGAGAAGTACAGAGCCAAGGTTTCTGATTTTGGAACGTCAAGATCGGTAACCATAGATCAAACTCACTTGACAACATTAGTTGCAGGGACTTTTGGGTACATGGATCCTGAGTACTTCTTGTCGAGCCAATATACTGACAAGAGTGATGTTTATAGTTTTGGAGTTGTCTTGGTGGAGCTCATAACTGGAGAAAAACCACTAACTCGTGTCCGGTCTGAAGAAGGAAGAGGATTGGCAGCTGATTTTCTTGAGGCCATGAAAGAAAACAGAGTGATTGACATCATCGATGATCAGATCAAAGATGAAAACAAGCTGGAGCAAGTGATGGCAGTGGCAAAACTTGCTCGAAGGTGTTTAAGTCGAAAAGGAAGGAAGCGGCCTAACATGAGAGAGGTTTCAATGGAGCTGGAGAGGATCCGTTTATCACCTGAAGATTTAGAGACCCATTTAAGAACAGACAATGAAGAAGACCAAGCCATGGAGATCAACAGAAGATGATTCTAAGTGCTTGTCCAACCTTTGTTTGCATCCAGGCCCGGCTTAACACTATAATGATTTTCTACCGGTTTGCGACGTCACCTAATTACGTGGTATGGCATCATTTGACATTTTGACTCGGTTTAGGGGAGTATAATTATTACGGATATAAACTCCATTTGGACAATTTTGTTGGGTTAATCAGGATTTGTTTAGGATTTATGCCATAGACTCTCTTAGACCATCATTAATGGTGCACGGTTTCTTAAGTAATTTTTTTTTCTGTTTAAAAAAAAAATTTAAAAAGCAAACAAATCACAAGTTGTTTTGTGTAAGTGAAAACCGCGAATATTACAAAAATCCCTCCAAAATCAATCCTTATTTCACGTTTTTAGAAACCAATTTTTTTTGCAAAAATAATGAAATCCACCACTAAAAAAACCTTTAAAAACCTCGTTATTTATGCCCTTAAAATCCACAAAGTCGTTTTTTCTTATACCAATGATAGGACACAAAACACTTCTCTCACTAGGTTTCAAGCCATGAACACACCAACATTAACACTTGGATGGTCTATTTGTAAAGTTTCATTCTTTGACTTTGATTTGGTCAGCTTAAAACTATTGATTAAAATCTTACCTCATTTTAATTTTATTGTTTAGAGTTGATTTTATTCCAGTCTTCTTAAAAATATGCTTTACTAAACTGCTAAAATAACTGATTTTACTCCTAATTATTTTTTAAATCACTAATTCATGATTTTTCTTATATATTCTTTGCTCTTAAAACCATATAATCATTATTTAATAGCTATTTTTAATTAAAAAAGTAACTTCAAGAGTCTCAACAGCCATTTAAACGTTTTTCCTGAACATTAAACAACGTAAATCTTTTACCAAAAGAAAAGATAGTCAACGTCATCTACCCACTAGCCATATTTCTCCGAACACTATAGTCTTTCGCATACATTTTTGACTTGTCATGAATTATATGACTTTTAATCATGCCTTCTTTTTTTAGTTTCTCTATAATATATTATATATTTTTTCTTTTTTTCTTTCTCTTTTTCTTTTCCAACACACTCAAGTTTTTCTCTTTACTTAAAATTCCCGCCTACTTTTTCCTTCATCTCCTTTTTTCTATTGAAAAATAATTCATCAGCGTTCAATTGAAAATTCAAAACTTATCATGAGACCATGACACGTTATTCAATAAAAGTTATATTCAAAATCCGAGCGTCTAAATAACAAATAAATGTATATAAAATCAGAAGCACACCAATACAAAAGCCACACTAGTCAATAATACTTTTTAAAAAATATTAAGGGTGTGACTGGTAACCATAATAAAAACATTAGGAATGGATAAGAAAAAATGAGTAGGAATAAAATTTGTGGAATGATGAGGAATGCTGATTCCTTATCAAAATTAACAAGGAACAAATCTGTTCTATAATTCTCTACAAAAAAAGGAACGAGAAAGAATGAAAAGGAAAAACGATTCCTCATGAATGGTAATTTTTTTAAGGAATGTTAAGGAACTTAGTGTTCCTCATTGTTCCTTTGGTTACCATTCAAAGCCTTAGAGAAACAATACAAAACTATCTTCCAATCGTTTCAAAATTGTTTATTTTTTAGAAAGTTTGCTTCAAAAACTATATTCTTTTACTATTTTGTATTATGCAATATGTAATATAACGTCTAGACCTTCATCACTAATCGTCATCGTACACATGTTTATTCGGCATGTAGACTCCACTCACGACGGTGATACAATAATTTTTGGAAACTTAATAGACTTATTTATTGACTATATAATCATTATATGATTTTTGTTTCATATTTTAACATCACTTACACAATATCACAAATCATTTATATAAATAATCTATTTTTAACTATTTTTATTCAAATACGATTAATTTTAGTATTTTCTTTTGATGTGTGCTTTGAAAAATAAGTGTACTTTAATTTAATTTCAAAATGTAACAAAAGTTAACCAAATCGATTTTAAGAACTTTAGTCATTATAGGTAAATTATAAAAAAAAAATTATATGTTTAATTTTGATGGAATTATATAAAAATTAATCACAAAATAATGCATATATAATTAGAATTTAAGATATCTCTAATATATATATGAAAATTCTAAAATATACATTTTTTTACAGATGAAGTACCATTTATTTGGCTTATTCTCCTTAATCTTTTTCCTCCGTCAAATTCATGTCCATCTCTTTCTTAGCTCCTCTCGCGAGTCGAGGAACGCTAGTTAGTCGACTTAAAGGTAAGGTCTGGAACTTTTGCTGTCTGCGTCATTTTTGTTTCCACTTGCCTCTAAGCACATGCTATTGTTGTTTATGTCTACAATACCCTATTCCAAGAATGGTGCTAGAATAACCTTAGATAAAATGAAGCACACTGGGTGATTCCAAAAGAAATGAAGCACGATGGTTGTTGTAAAATATATTTATTTATTAAAAAGAATCAAAAGTTCGAAAGAGAGAAATTAGTGGATATTTTTGTGTTAATTGATGAAGAAAAACAATTATGATTTTTTTTATCTCAATAGACAGAGTATGAAGAGCAATAAAGTAGATTTTCGATCTCAATATATATATATATATATATATAGATCCAATTTCAACGGTCGATTTAAGTTTAAAAGTTAAACTTTTCTAAATTATGTGTTTTTTTCTTCTATTTATGAAACTGATTACTAACATTTTAAAATAGTGTAGATAAAATCTTATGATATCTATGTTAATAGTTTGCTTACAATCACTAAAAATCGTTTAATAACAAATAATAAAATATATTTAAATAATTTAAAAATAACCGAATATACTTCAAATCAATTTATTTATTTTCATAATATTTTTTTGGAACCATTTCTAATTCTATTTAATGGCACCCAATGATATAATATATTTATATAAATTTTAATATTTAATAAAAGAACTAATCAATATAGAAACAAAATAAAATCCATAAAATATTATTTACCATAAATTTAACTAATAATATAGTATATAAATTACACAGTCTAACTTTAAGAAAATATATTAAAATTTATCCTAAAAATAAAATTTAAAATTGCACCAAACAATGTGATAAGACTGGATAAAAATTAAGAAAAAATAATAATATCAAGTATATATTTTAGTACATGTTAGTATGTATAATATATTTATTAATACATGTTAGTATATATAATGTTGATATTTTATTTTATTATCGTGTAAACCTTTTATTACAAGATTTTGTTACCTCTTAAATCATATATTACAACATATTTTAAACCAATTATACAAACAAAATATAAACTATATTTTTTTAACCGTTAAACATAAAATGTGTAGTTGGTTTTCCTAAGTTACAAATTTGTTTTTTTTTTAACTTAAGTTACAAATTTGTTATTAGATTATATATTGTGTATAATATTATTTGGGTTGTATAGTTATTAATTTTAGTTATTCCAAGACGATTAAAATAAATAAATAAAATGAAAACTATCCCTCGTGAGCTTTGGCATTTTGTTCCAGAAACTCATCTGAAATTTCGTCCAACTATGCTCAGTCCTGATTCTTTTTTTTTTTGCCCTTTAAATACTTAGACCGAGTTAAGAAAACATGAACAGAATCAATATGAAGACAGTGACTCACAACCTCCTATGTCTCATACTCGTGACCTCTCTGTTCATCGATGGCGTCTCACCAGCAAGAAAACGTACACCTCTGTGTAACAGACTCTGCGGAGGACTATCAATTCCATTCCCATTCGGTATCGGTGACAAAGACTGCTATCTAAACCCGTGGTACGAGGTTGTCTGTAACAGAAACTATGTTCCGTTTCTCTCAAGAATCAACAGAGAATTAGTGAACATCTCTCTTCCAAACAATTACGACTCCTATTCTTATGGAGTTGTTCACATCAAGGGCTCCGTAACTTCCTCTGGTTGTTCTACTGGAACATCTCAGCCGCTTACACCGCCGCCTTTAAACGTTGCCGGCCAAGGCAGCCCTTATTTCCTCACGGATAAGAACCAACTTGTGGCTGTTGGTTGCAACACCAAGGCGGTTATGACCGATATTAAATCGGAGATCATCGGTTGCAAGTCGACCTGTAACGAAAGAACTAGTATCCAGAAAGTAAGAAAAGAGATTTGCAATGGTAATAAATGTTGCCAGACAAGGATACCTGAAGGGCAGCCGCAAGTTGTAGGAGTCAGCTTAGAGATCCCTCAAGGTGGCAACGCAACCGAAGGAGGATGCAAAGTTGCTTTTCTGACGAGCGAGAAGTATTCTAGTTTGAATGTTACGGAGCCAGAACAGTTTCATGGTGATGGGTACGTGGTTGTAGAGCTAGGATGGTACTTTGACACTTCGGGTTCTGGTGTTTTAAACCTTGTAGGTTGTAAAAATTTGTCGGATACATCACAAGATGACGGGTACACGGACAAGACGAGTTGTGTTTGCTCATACGGCTATTTCACTGGATTCAGCTATAGGAGTTGCGCTTGTAACTCTATGGGTTACACAGGGAACCCATTCCTTCGAGGTGGATGTGTAGGTAAGTGATTGGTGCTTTCTTAAATTTTTACATGTTTTGTGCAATCATTAAGATTGTTGCTTGTTAGATTCCGAGTTATTATAAACTTTCAATTTAAAATCAATTGTTCATAAGTGGATTGACTCTAATCTCGTGAATGGTTATATTAATTAGAGTTTTAGTATATTTAGGATTAGATTTATGTTTATTATGAACTTTCAACTTAAAATCAATTGGTGATAAGTAAACTGACTATAACCATTTATATATTAGTTAATTTCATGAAATTTCTGATGTGGGATATTTTATCTCTAATATTGCTAACTACTAACACAATATGTAGACGTTGATGAATGTAAACTCGAAGAAGGACGAAAAAGGTGTAAAGACCAAAATTGCGTGAATAGGCGCGGTTGGTATGAATGCGTGCCCAAGAAACCAGAGCAACTCAAGCCAGTGATTCAAGGTAAAAGTCAACTTGAGTCATTATTTTGAACGTTTTTGTTCTTTACATTTTAGTATTTTGTTGGTATAGGTGTTCTCATAGGTTCGGTTCTATTGGCTTTCGCCTTTGGAATGTTCGGGTTGTACAAGTTTGTTAAGAAGCGAAGGAGGATTATCCAGATGAGAAAATTCTTCAGACGTAATGGAGGTATGTTGTTGAAACAACAGTTAGCTAGAAAAGAAGGCAATGTAGAGACGTCAAGGATATTTAGCTCGAATGAGTTGGATAAAGCTACTGATAACTTCAACAAGAATAGGGTTCTTGGGCAAGGAGGTCAAGGTACTGTGTACAAGGGAATGCTCGTTGATGGTAGAATCGTCGCAGTGAAGAGGTCTACGGCCATGGACGAAGACAAGGTAGAAGAGTTCATCAATGAAGTTGTTGTTCTTGCACAAATCAAGCACAGAAACATCGTGAAACTCCTGGGATGTTGTTTAGAGACAGAAGTTCCAATCTTGGTCTATGAGTTTGTGCCAAATGGAGACTTATGCAAGCGTCTTCATGATGAAACTGATGATTTCACAATGACTTGGGAGGTGCGTCTTGATATAGCTATAGATATTGCAGGAGCTTTATCATATTTGCACTCTGCTGCATCATTCCCCATATATCATAGAGACATCAAGACTACCAATATTCTACTAGATGAAGAATACAAAGTTAAGGTGTCTGATTTTGGAACATCAAGATTGGTAACCATTGATCAAACTCACTTGACGGTTCAGGTTGCAGGTACTTTTGGATATTTGGATCCAGAGTACTTTCAATCAAGCAAGTTTACAAAGAAAAGTGATGTTTATAGTTTCGGAATCGTCCTTGTGGAGATTTTGACTGGAGAAAAGCCGTTCTCCAGTGTATGGTCTGGTGACAACAGAGGGTTTGCGGCTCATTTTGTTAAGGCCGTGAAAGAGAACACAGTTCTGAACATAGTTGATGTTCGGATCAAAGATGAAAGCAATCTGGAACAAGTGATGGCAGTGGCAAAACTAGCTAGAAGATGCTTAAGTAGACAAGGGAAGAAGAGGCCAAACATGAGAGAGGCTTTGATTGAGCTGGAGAGGATTCGTTCAGGACCTCATGATTCAGAGGTTCATACGGAGGTAGATGATAAGGAAGAGGATGACGCCGTGCAACTTAACATTGATGAGCCTTGGGACATTGAGGTGACTGCTCCAGCTTCCATGTTTAGCAGTGCATCTCCGGTGTCTGATGTCCAGCCTCTGGTTCCTCTGCGAACGTGGTGATGATCGACTTACCCACTGCAGATGTATTTAACCCTCGTGAGGAAGAAAATAAATGTTAGATTTAGATTATGAATCTCTTGTATTCACCATGTAATAATAGTAACAAACACTTATTTTCATATTGCATTAAGCATATATTTTGTTCAAAGGAAACATATTTATAGCGAGTCATCACCGCCCGACCCAGGCCCAGCCCAGCCGGCACGGCTACACTGCTCCACCAGGTCTGCAGACCAATCAACCCCAACCCATCACTGTCACCTCCCTCGGGTGAGGGCCCTGCCCTCACCGGGTTCGGCCTTGGGCTAAACTGCCGACAGTAGGTTGTTGGTGAGGTTCGAACCCCTTACCTCACCCTTTAACAACCCCTCAATGAGAGAGTTGTCACCAATTCCTCTGCAGAAGAATTGGTGACAACTCTCTCATTGAGGGGTTGTTAAAGGGTGAGGTCGTGGATTCGAACCTCACCAACAACCTACTGTCGGCAAAGGCCCAAGGCCGAACCCGGTGAGGGATCTCACCCGAGGGAGGTGACAGTGATGGGTTGGGGTTGATTGGGCTGCAGACCTGGTGGAGCAGTGTAGCCGTGCCGGCTGGGCTGGACCTGGGTCGGGCGGTGATGGCTCGCTATAATATTATTTAATAAACGTTATCCATACGTGTGATTTACGGAAACACCACTCAAATTCACAACATACCTCTTCATTTCATCAAAATATATTTTTCATTAATTATATATTATATACAATTTTATAGAATGTACCATCACATTAACTTATTTTTAAGGATACTCTTTAATGTACTTAAGAAAGAAAAAGGGTACCCTTTAATTTTCATTATTCCCTATTTTATTCTAACATAATTTTATAAAACTAATTTTCATTTTTAAAATAAATAACTAAATTCTTAATATTATTAAAATATATTAATAAATATTAATTAAGTTTAAATTTTTAAACAAAAAAATCTATAGTATTTTATATATAAGTAATTAGTTACTAACTTTTTATCATTAACATAAACACATTCAATAAAGACTCATCAATCTAAACTAGATATTCCATATAATTAAACAGCGTATGAAAATTGATTTTTAGCCACTCAGTGTAAGATTATCCATCCTTGTATTCAGCGTTCGTAAGATATAAATGATTTCCAAATTACTAAAGTTCTCCCTTAGATTGTTTATGTCTTCTAGATAAATTACAGTAATTAGTTTCTAATTAGCTTAAATATCTATCAATGTATTTTATTCTTGTAATTGCAATAACATCTCTAAAATCTTGTTCTAATCCTAGTTGAGGGTCCAACATTTTTTAAAGAATTATATATATATATACACGTTTTGGCCTTTTCTAATATATTACTGCTAATTGCATGAACGTCTCTAAAGACAATATTCCCTTCGCTTTTTAAAATATATTATTTAAGAGTTTTATTTCTGTTTTGAAAAATGTCGCTTTGTGTTTTTAATGCAAATTTTAAAATAAATGTTCAAAAAATCTTATTGCATTAGAACAAGAAAAATATTTCATATGTGAACAAAAAATAAATTAAAAATTCAAGTAACTTTTTAATATGCTTTTAATAAAACAGAAAGAGTATTTGTTATACGGTTATGCCATTTCATATACAAGTACAACTAGAAACATGACGTTTTATAAGAATAGTATGGCTTGCTTGGAAAGGTTATTTACCCAACACAATTTTGGAGAACGTTATTATATCTGCAAGATGTCTCATTTTTGTTTCTTTCAATCTTTTTCTTTTGCAATTCAACTTTACCTACTCGTCTCTCTTTTCTTTTTGCCTTTTACTTTTTTCATTTTCTTAACATAAATTCAACTAACTCTTTCAGTTCAAACACGTTTAGATATTTAAAAAAAAAACTAAAAATAAGAAACCTAGCACTCAATTTCTTATTTTGCTTAATATGAGATTGTTATAGTAATCTCATGTTTTAAATAAATTTAATTTTGATTTTATAAATTATAAAAATAATTAATGTACTAATGTATTAAATTATTAAATTGTATTTATTCTTTATTTTGATGATTTAATTTTGTTTCTAATATATATATATATATATATATATATATCATACAAAATTAATTTTCACTTTATAAATCAAAATTGTGTTAATATTAATTTATAATACTGTTTTTATAATAAGTATGAATGATTTAATTCTCAAAAATATTTTATGTAATATAATAAAAAATAAAATATTTACTTATATTTAGCAGAATATAAAAATATTATGAGCTAATTAGTAAAAGCGTTTTGACATAATATCTAAAAAATAGTGACATAATTTATAAATATAAATCGTACATATATGCAAAGTTAGTTTTCTACAAAATTTATGTTTTAATATATAAAATTTACTAAACATTATTTTGGAGAACAATATATCGATCATGTCTGCAAGATGTTTTTTTGTTTTTTATCTTTCAAATTTTTTTTTTGCAATTTCTCCCCGCAAAGTTAATTTCTACAATACTTTTGTTTGAATAGATAAAATTTACTTAACTCTATTTCGGAAAACGAAATTTTCTCTGCAAGATGCCTTTTTTGTTTTTTATCTTTCAATTTCTCTTTTTGCAATTTTGCCTGCCTACTTGTCTCTTTATTGCCTTTTACTTTCCCCTTCTAGAATCGACCTATTCTTTCTGCTCAAACACGTTTTAAATGTACAACTTTTAAAAACAAAAAAACGTAGCACTCAATTTTCTTCTTTTTGTCTAATTGTATATTGTCATACTCACTAGGTTTATTATTTTCTTTAAAGTTGACTAACATAAAAATCTAGTCTTTGCCTACTATGACTCAACATCGAGTCTTCTCATGCATTACAGTGCGATGCATTTGTTGAGGTTCCTTAACATGATTAACACGTTAACATGCTTTGTCATGAAAAGCACTTTAGACTTTGTTTTGTGCAAAAAAAGTCGCAAACGTGTCTCTTTTTTTTTCCTGTTATTAGCATTATTTTGTTGAGAGTAAGTTATAGATAAATCTTTTAAATAGTATTTTTTTTTAAGTTTTGTCACAAAATAGTATTCAAAGATAAAAATGATCAAAAATTTTTTTTTTTTATTTTAATATTTTTTTATTTTAATTTTATGTTGAATCTCACTGCATTTGTTGAGGTTCTTTAACATGATTAACATGTTAACATGCTTTGCCATGAAAAGCGCTTTAGACTTTGTTTTGTGCAAAAAAAGTCGCAAACGTATCTTTTTTTCTATGTTATTAGCATTATTTTGTTGAGAGTAAGTTATTGGGTAAATCTCTCAAATAATATTTTTAAGTTTTGTCACAGAATAGTATTCAAAGATAAAAATGATCGAAATATATTTTTATTTTTTTAATACTTTTTGTTTATTTTTTTTATGTTGAATCTCACTTCCGATGCATTTGTTGAGGTTCTTTAACATGTTTAACACGTTAACATGCTTTGCCATGAAAAACGCTTTAGACTTTGTTTTGTGCAAACATATCTCTCTTTTTTTTCTTGTTATTAGCATTATTTTGTTGAGAGTAAGTTATTGGGTAAATCTCTTAAATAATATTTTTTTAAGTTTTGTCACAAAATAGTATTCAAGAATAAAAAATGATCGAAATATCTTTTTTATTTTAAAACGTTTAATATTTATTTTTATTTTATGTTGAATCTCACTTCCGAAACTTCACCCATAGCTCTAAATACTAAGTGTAAATTATTTAAACCAAAAGTTATAAAAGTATATTACGTTCTTTAATAAAATCTATTTTAATTATTTTTTTTTTAAAAAACTATTTTGGTAACAAAAATTGTTTTAGGTTTAAGTATTTCTCTAGCTCAGGTAGTTTACTCACTGTCAAAACTACTTAGCGGCTCTGATACTCACTGATATCATCGGCAAGTACTTCCAAAGGCACACATAGCGAGGTTCAGCACACGATTATCTCTACGATTACCTCAACGGAACTGAAACACTATGATGTTTGAAACCTAGATTCACACCAGGCCTGATTCACACATGCCCATTCCTATCTTCCCGACTATCTCATGTTGACCCCAATCATACACACTCGTTTAAAATATAGTGGTTGATGTTATATGAATATGCCCACATGTTTTGAACCTAAATTTATATCGGTTTTCCAATGGCTTCAGTTGTACTGTTTGTTACAAATGTGTTTGCCTGTTACCATAAAATTTTGAATATATGTAGTTCAATTTTGATACTTTTGTTGATAGAAAAATCAACCATGTCGATCCTAACTAAGGTTTTCTCATTGTTTCAGCATGAGAAAATGCAACAAATAAGGGAAAAGTTGTCTACAACTAACTAAGTTATAAATCTTGTTGTACAAATTGCCACAATATATATCTTTGCTTTTTTTTAGTTTATTTTAAATGTGACAACATTGATCATTGGATTTTTTTCAATAAATTTGAAAAAGCAAAAGTTTTGGTTTTTTTCTGTTTCTTTTTAGTTTTGATTAAGTTGAGCCAACTATAAAAAATACTAATTGACAATATTAAAAATGAACGGTGCAACCACTTTACTTTATCCCTATGGATATGGAGCCCTTATTTTGGTTAGCAAAGTTTTCATTGAATTTGTTTATGTTAATGACAAAAAAGTGGACGGTGGGAACAGTTTTTTACTGGCTTCAATGGTTGATAGTTAGGTATTCATTCCATGTTAATGGGATTCTCGTCATAACCAACAATTACTTTGGAAGACAACAAGAAATTCTAATTAACCGGCTGTTGAAACTATGATTTGAGAGACTGTTGTTATCAATGAATCAATAATCTTTTTAATTAGTGATTCTCTCTTTTATTTTCCTACGAGAACAATAAAAAGGAAATGAAAGATATGGTCGGTTCAGAAACGTTAATAGATATTTTGGATTAATAACAAAATTATCTCAATGTACATTTAACTGTTCCCAAAGCGAAGTTATCGCATGAAAGAATCTTCAACATCCATACACAAAATATGTGTTTTTATTTTGAATCTTTATTAATGTATATTTTATTTTTAATTTACTTTAATTTTTTATTTTTTATTTTCAGCATTTTTGATTTTTTCTATTTATCTGGTTTTTCTTGGGCAAATCTCCCAAATAGACGTTTTTGAAGTTTTTGTTACAAAAATAAAAAATTTAAAAAAAAAAAGATTAAAATAGATTTTTTTTTATTTTGAAAATTTTCATATTTTTTTAAATGTTAAAATCCACTTCCAAAACCCTATTCCATAACTCTAAACCCTAAATCTCTCAAAGGGTATAATATATATTTACACTATTTACTAAAATCTATTTTAGACATTTTTCAACTATTTTGATGAATATTTTTTTTAAATCTATTTTAGTTTTTTTTGTCAACTTTTCTGTCTATATGGCTTAATAATAAAATTCAACTTTTAAAAGAGTTGCTTTACACTTCTTTCTACTTATGGGGTCCGTACCTTTTCTTTCTTACAAAAGCATATTGGGACTGATCAAATGAAGAACAAACAAACAAAGCAAAAAAGAAGAGTTATGAAGACAAGGACTTACAACTTCATATGTATTGTAACATCTATTATCCTTACTTTGCTCGTCAATGCCTCATCAGCATCAACAACAACTCAAAATGGTAATTCTTCTTGTACCAATCAAATCTGTGGAGGAGTTTCGATCCCGTTCCCTTTTGGAATCGGGAAGACTTGCTATCTCAACAACTGGTACGAGGTTGTCTGCAAGACCACCACTCTCGGAACAACTGTTCCCTTCCTCTCACGGATCAATACCGAAGTGATCAACATATCTCTTCCAGATGGAAGTGAACCAAACGGAGTGATTCTCGTCAAAGGTCCTGTGACTTCGTTGGATTGTTCTAGTAACACTAGTCAAGGACTCAAAAAGTCACTACCAGATTTGAACGTCACAGGCAAGGGCAGTCCATACTTCATCACAGACAATAACCGCCTTGTGGCTGTTGGCTGCGGTACAAAGGCGTCGATGACGGATATAGAGTCAGAGATCTTGGGTTGCGATTCGAGCTGCAAAGAAGGCTTGAGTAGTAGTCAACAAGCAACAGAATCAATCTGTGACGGCTACAAATGCTGCCAGACGAGAATACCGTTGGATCGTCCACAAGTTATAGGTGTCAACATAGATGTCAACAGAGGAGAAGGCTGCAGAGTTGCTTTCTTGACTGACAAAAGATACTCGCCTTCAAATGCTACTCCACCAGAACAGTTCCATGATGGTGGCTACGTTGTGGTGGAGCTAGGTTGGTACTTTGGTACTTCGGATCCTCGCTCTAGAAACCCCTTCAGTTGCGAAAATTTGACCCGCTTGTGGGCTTACGACTCCGAGACAAGCTGTGTTTGCGAGTATGGTTACTTTTATGAGATGGGTTATAGGAACTGCTATTGCCCCGACGGCTTTGCAGGGAATCCATACCTTCGAGGGGGTTGTGTAGGTAAGTGAAATGGGTATACTATTAATCAGAATAAAATCAGTTAATGTGATACATGTGACTGATATATATATATATATATATAGCCAATTATACCTGCAGAAAACCCGGAGAGTTTCCTAAATCGGATAAGCTATGCAAGCATAAACCGGCTAAACCCTTCGTGCTACAAGGTGAGTTCCAAATTCTAATGGCACCTTGCCTCTTATAGACTACAAGGAAGAAGAGAAAGTAGTGTAACTTATATTCTCTTTGATGCCATGTTGCAGGGATTCTAATAGGTCTACTGGGACTTATGTTTTTAGTTGGTGGGATATTCTGGTTGTTCGTACTTATAAGGAAGCGAAGGAAGACCATTCGATGCAAGAAGTTCTTCAAACGTAATGGAGGCTTGCTTTTGAAACAACAAATAACTACCTCTAAGGATGGGAATGTAGAGATGTCAAGGATATTTAGCTCAAAAGAGTTGAAAAAAGCCACTGACAACTTCAGCGCGGATAGGGTCCTTGGGAAAGGAGGTCAAGGCACCGTGTACAAAGGAATGCTGGTGGATGGGAGGATTGTTGCGGTTAAAAGATCCAAACTTGTGGACGAAGACAAGATGCAAGAGTTCATCAATGAAGTTTCACTTCTCTCCCAGGTAAACCACAGGAACATTGTGAAACTCTTGGGATGTTGCTTGGAGACAGAAGTTCCAATCTTGGTTTACGAGTATATTCCCAATGGAGATCTGTTCAAGCGTCTTCATGATGAATCAGATGATTACAAGATGACTTGGGAAGTGCGTCTTCGCATAGCCGTGGAGATCGCAGGAGCAATTTCATACATGCACTCAGCTTCATCGTTTCCAATATACCACAGAGATATCAAGACTACCAATGTACTCTTGGATGAGAAGTACAGAGCTAAGGTGTCTGATTTTGGAACATCAAGATCGGTAACCATAGATCAAACTCACTTGACAACATTAGTTGGAGGCACTTTGATCCCGAGTACTTCTTATCATGCCAATACACTGACAAGAGCGATGTTTACAGCTTCGGGGTTGTCTTGGTGGAGCTCATAACCGGAGAAAAACCACTGTTTTGTGTCCGGTCTGAAGATGCAAAGAACTTAGCAACTCATTTTCTTGAGGCCATGACAGAGAACAGAGTGGTCGACATCATTGACGATCGGATCAAAGATGAAAGCAAGATGGACCAAGTGATGGAAGTTGCAAAACTTGCTGGAAGGTGTCTGAGCCGGAAAGGAAGCAAAAGACCGAACATGAGAGATGTTTCGATTGAGCTGGAGAGGATCCGTTTACCATCTGAAGATTTAGAGAGCCGTTTAAAAACCGACAATGAAGAGGACCAAGCCATGGAGATCAAAAGAGAATGATTCTACGGGGGGGGCAACAGATGATGATTCCTAGGGAGTGTAACACGACTGTTCCAGCCTTTGCTAAACCTAAATGTATACCTAAAGTTAGACGAACATGGTTACAAGAAAATCAATAAGAGCACTTAGACATCAAGTCATCAACTAGTTATATTCGAGTTTAAAAAACATCCACGTCGTCTACCGGTTAGCCACGCCACCTTATTATTTGAAGTTTTGACTGGTCTTCGTGGACTATAGTATTTATTACATTTAAACAGTTGACTTTCTTTTCTTGTTTTGATTGGTCGAAAATTTAAGAAAGTCTACGTGATCCATAACCTTAGCCATTCGCCAATCGCCATTACATTTTTTTGACTGATCACTGAATGATGAATCCGTTGACTTTTTTAAGTTCATACTATTCTGGTCAACTCTGTTTTGCATCTCTTTTCCACACCTGTCTATCTAAGAAATTTTGGTCTAACTATGCTGAGTCTTTATTCCATTTCTTTTCACAACACTCGAAGATTTAAACAAGTAGACAGAGTTGAGAACACACAAGAACATAATCAATAATGAAGACAAGGACTCGCAACCTCCTATGTTGTGTTACAATAGTGATCTCTCTCTTCATCCATGGTGTCTCATCAGCACGAAAAACTCAAGATCCGTGTAATAGAGTATGTGGAGGACTATCAATTCCATTCCCGTTCGGTATCGGTGGGAAAGACTGCTATCTAAACCCGTGGTACGAGGTTGTCTGTAACAGCAACTCTGTTCCGTTTCTCTCAAGGATCAACAGAGAATTGGTGAACATCTCTCTTCCAAACGATGAAGACTCCTATTCTTATGGAGTTGTTCACATCAAGGGTCCTGTAACTTCCTCTGGTTGTTCTAACGGAACATCTCAACCCCTTACACAGCCGCCTTTAAACGTTGCCGGCCAAGGCAGCCCTTATTTCTTCACGGACAAGAACCAACTCGTTGCGGTTGGTTGCAACGCCAAGGCGGTTATGACTGGTATAAAATCTCAGATCATCGGTTGCAAGTCGAGCTGTAACGAAAGAACTAGTAGCCAAGAAGAAAGAAACAAGATTTGCAATGGTGATAAGTGCTGTCAAACAAGGATCCCAGAAGGGCAGCCGCAAGTTATGGGAGTCAGTTTAGAGATCCCTGAAGGTGGCAACGCAACGGAAGGAGGATGCAAAGTGGCTTTTCTGACAAGCGAGAAGTATTCTAGTTTGAATGTTACGGAGCCAGAACAGTTTCACGGTGATGGATATGCAGTGGTGGAGCTAGGATGGTACTTTGATACTTCGGATTCTCGGGTTCCAAACCCTGTTGGTTGTATGAATGTGTCGGATTCATCACAAAATGGTGTGTACTCGGTTGAGACGAGTTGCATTTGCTCCTACGGCTACTTCTCTGGATTCAGCTACAGGAATTGCTATTGTAACTCTATGGGTTACACAGGGAATCCATTCCTTCCAGGTGGTTGTGTAGGTAAGAGAATGATGTTTTTTTTTTCTTAAATCTTTGTGTCATCAATAAGATTGTTGCTAACTTAGAACCAAATCTGTAGACATTGATGAATGTAAACTAGAAGAAGGACGCAACAAGTGTAAAGATCAAAGTTGTGTGAATAGGCCAGGTTGGTTTGAATGTGAGCCCAAGAAACCAGAACAACTCAAGCCAGTGATTCAAGGTAACAATCAAAGTTGAGTTACTATCTTGAGCGTTTTTGTTCTTTACATTTTAGTTTTTTTTTGTTGGTATAGGTGTTCTTATAGGTTCGGCACTATTGCTTTTCGCCTTTGGAGTTTTCGGGTTGTACAAGTTTGTTAAAAAGCGGAGGAGGATCATACGAATGAGAAAGTTCTTCAGACGTAATGGAGGTATGCTGCTGAAACAACAGTTAGCTAGAAAAGAAGGTAATGTAGAGATGTCAAGGATATTCACCTCGAGTGAGTTGGAGAAAGCTACTGATAACTTCAATAAGAATAGGATTCTTGGGCAAGGAGGTCAGGGGACTGTGTACAAAGGAATGCTCGTTGACGGTAGAATCGTGGCAGTCAAGAGATCAAAAGCTATGGATGAAGACAAGGTAGAAGAGTTCATCAATGAAGTCGTTGTTCTGGCACAAATCAACCACAGAAACATTGTGAAACTCTTGGGATGTTGTCTTGAAACAGAAGTCCCGGTCTTGGTTTATGAGTTTGTTCCAAATGGAGATTTATGCAAGCGTCTTCATGATGAATCCGATGATTTCAAGATGACTTGGGAAGTACGTCTTCATATCGCTGTAGATATTGCAGGAGCTTTGTCATATTTGCACTCTGCTGCATCTTTCCCTATATATCATAGAGATATCAAGACTACCAATATACTATTAGATGAGAAATATCGAGTCAAGGTGTCTGATTTTGGAACATCAAGATCGGTAACCATAGATCAAACTCACTTGACAACTCAGGTTGCTGGTACTTTTGGATATGTGGATCCAGAGTACTTTCAATCAAGCAAGTTTACAGAGAAAAGTGATGTTTATAGCTTTGGAATTGTCCTTGTGGAGCTTCTGACCGGAGAAAAGCCGTCGTCTCGTGTCTGGTCTGATGAGAGGATAGGGTTTGCAGCTCATTTTGTTAAGGCAGTGAAAGAGAACACAGTTCTGAACATAGTTGATGTTCGGATCAAAGATGAAAGCAATCTGGAACAAGTGATGGCAGTGGCGAAACTAGCTAGAAGATGTTTAAGTAGACAAGGGAAGAAGAGGCCAAACATGAGAGAGGCTTCGATTGAGCTGGAGAGGATTCGTTCAGCAACACATGATTCAGAGGTTCATATTGAGGAAGAGGATGATGAAGAGGATGAAGCTATGGAATTTAACGTTAATGAGAGGTGGGATTTTGAGGTGACAGCTCCAGCCTCCGTGTTTGTTAGTGCATCTCCGACGTCTGATGCTGAGCCTCTGGTTCCTCTACGAACGTGGTGATGAACTGATGATCGACATAAAATACTGCAAATGTATATTACTCTCATGATGAAGATAACAAATGTTTGATTTTGGTTATGAAATCTCTTGTTTTCACCATGTAATTAAGCATTATGGAATATTCACGTTTTCAACTCGTTGTCCATGTGACGGGCCACCACCTCGATTACATTTAACTGGTCATGGATCCACTGACTTTTTAGCTACCGTTTTGCTGGTCAACTTGGTTTTGTATCCTGAAAGAAAAAGGTGACGCTCATAACCAGAGACCATGAAAGAAAACAGAGTATTTGACATCATTGACGATAGGATTAAAGATGAAAGCAAAGCTGGACAAAGTGATGGCAGTGGCAACACTCGCTGGAAGGTGTCTAAGCCTGGAAAGGAAGGAAACGACCAAACATGAGAGAGGTTTTAATTGAGCTGGAGAGGATCACATTCATCACCTGAAGATCTAAAAGTACATTAAGAAGATGATGAAGAGGCTGCTCAAGCCATGCAAATCCAGAAAACATAGTCATTGGAGAGGGTGTATCTCCAACCCGGTGGTTCCTCATAGAACTTGGTCATGATAAACCAGAACACTAAGGTATGCAACAAGTGTAATGTAAGAAACTTCTTTTTTCATTCATGAACAAAATGAATTAGGTTTTGGATTATAAATCTCTGGTATTTTCACCAATGTAATAATATAATACACACAAATGTCACAATAGAATCAATTAAAGAAAGAACAAAAAGAATGTAGCAGGGGCAAGAGAACAATCATTCTTCAGCTTTGGCTCGATGAGACACACTCTATAAAAATTTCAGCTTCCCTTTGGAGATAGCTTGTAATTGACACATTGCCTTCTCTTTACCGGTCAAGCCATGGCACGAGGAGTGCCTTGCGCCTAAAGTGACAGCAAAGTAAAGATAAACAGTGCAGAGAAAGGCCAAAAGCACCAAAGCTGTTAAGAGATATCGATGCCTCTTGATAACGGTGGAGCAGCTCCCCAAATCTTCCCATTGTTTCTTTAGAGATTGTGTTCTCCTTGATGGTGAAGATACAATCCCATCAAGAACCATGGCTTTTGATAAACCGAACCTGCAAAATTGGCACACAATTCCATTTCATATAAAATTAAATAACCAAACCAAAACCGGTTTAATCAGATCGAATATCTAGATCATAAACGTCAATGAGAAGCAAGCGAGAGACATGGAACAATATATCAATCTATGATCTATCCCCATGAGCACGAGATTAAACAATTTGGAAACGAGATTAGTCTATAACAATAAACATATCAATCGATCACAGGAACGAGAGACCGGTCGTCAATGAACATTTGGATTCAGAGAGATTCGATGGAAATGAAGCCATCAAATCGAAGGAATACATAACCATAAAAATCATGGAGGAAACAGATCCAAAAAGTAGGTGAAGGTATCTAGAAAACGAACCGGTGAAAGAGGAAGAGAAGAAAAGAGCAGCTGCTTCCAGCTCCGTAGCTAGACGATGATTCTCCGGCAGCGTTTCTGATATCGAGAGGAAGAGATGAATCTCCTCCGTGGCTTGAATGGCTCGAGCGGGGGTGATATGCCGGATGACGCCGTACGCGGTTTATTAATTCCGTTACTTACGACGGA
The DNA here is from genome assembly GCA_905132765.1 of Moricandia arvensis. NCBI lineage: Eukaryota > Viridiplantae > Streptophyta > Magnoliopsida > Brassicales > Brassicaceae > Moricandia > Moricandia arvensis. The sequence goes on along the minus strand of CAJHQP010002964.1, from coordinate 25,816 downwards.
AATTTAGGGATTTTATTTACAAAAACAAAAAGAAAAAGAAAAAGAAAAAAAGAGAGGAAAAAAAAAATGATTATGCGTGTTTAGCTTCCAGTCCTATATAAGAAAAGAAAAAAAGACTTTTTAGCTGTTGGGCCTTTGGGTCACTAGTGGGCTTATTATGATCATCGTGTTTAGCTTCCACTCCTTTTATAAGAAAAGAAAAACTTTTTAACTGTTGGGCCTTTGGGCCACTAGTGGGCTTATTATGAAGGTCATCGTCATCCACATTGGCATCGTTGATTAATATACCACCAAGTCCTTGTTAGCAGCGAGAATAAGGAAACACCCGAGTTTATTCTACTTTTCAAGGAGACGAAAAGCTCAAAGTTTGATCGATCGATAGCCAAAGGTATTTTTGATCCGATTTGGCGTTTGTTTATTTTTTGGCACAGCTCAAATCCAATCACTAAAGCTAGTTTCTTTTGGTAAAGTTTAGAATTTCAATTTTGATTCCGTCTCTTAATTTGGGGAAAAAAGTCACCTTTTTCAATTTTAATTCCTAAAGATTAGGGATTTTGTTGGTAATGATTAGATTTATTTGTGTGTTTATTCTCATACTAGCAGCTCAATATTAAAATCAACCCTTTTGATCTTCGGGGAGGAGGAAAAATAAAAGATGTGGGCAGCTTCTTGTCTTGCATCATGCTGTGCTGCTTGTGCATGCGATGCTTGCCGTACAGTTGTTTCTAGTATCAGCAGACGTTCCGCAAGAATTGCTTACTGTGGCCTCTTTGCACTTTCCTTGATCGTTTCATGGATTCTCCGTGAGGTTGCTGCTCCTCTCATGGAGAAGCTCCCTTGTAAGTTTTTTTCTTTTTCCTTTTCTTATGTCCTTGTAACCTTTTAGCTTATGGAGTAAGTGATTGACATTTTTGTGTAGGGATTAACCATTTTCACAAGACACCTGATCGTGAATGGTTTGAGACTGATGCTATCTTGCGTGTCAGCTTAGGGAACTTCGTGTTTTTCTCCATTCTGTCGGTTATGATGATTGGTGTGAAGACTCAGAAAGACCCTCGTGATGGTATTCACCATGGTGGTTGGATGATGAAAGTAATATGTTGGTTCGTTTTGGTTATCTTAATGTTCTTTGTTCCAAATGAAGTCATTAGCTTTTATGGTAAGTCTCATTTATCTTTACTCATATAATATCTCATTTATATGGACGTGGAACTAATGAGAATCAATTTAACATCTTTTTTTCAGAGTCAATGTCAAAGTTTGGTGCTGGGTTTTTTCTTCTTGTTCAAGTTGTGCTTCTTTTGGATTTCGTTCATGGATGGAATGACACATGGGTTGGCTACGACGAGCAATTCTGGTTAGTATAATATATCTGCAGGCCTATCTAACTTTATCATATCAGTGCAAATCTAAACACTGGACTTTGTATACAGGTATGCTGCCTTGCTCGTTGTTTCTCTTGTATGTTACTTGGCAACATTCGTCTTCTCTGGACTTCTCTTCCATTGGTTTACTCCATCTGGACATGATTGTGGACTCAACACTTTCTTCATTGTCATGACTTTGATATTTGTATTCGTCTTTGCTGTTGTAGTTCTGCATCCCGCTGTAAGTATTGACTTACAAAACCTTTAATTTCTCTCCTATATGAGATCTAAGTTGTTTCATTTATTTTGCAGGTCGGTGGAAGCATCTTACCGGCATCAGTTATATCTTTCTACTGCATGTACCTCTGTTACAGTGGACTTGCAAGTGAACCACGAGATTACGAATGCAATGGTCTCCACAAACACTCCAAAGCTGTCTCAACAGGCACCATGACCATTGGGTTACTCACAACTGTTCTATCAGTTGTTTATTCCGCTGTTCGTGCTGGCTCTTCTACTACGCTTCTTTCCTCTCCTGATTCTCCCCGTGCAGGTATGCTCCACAAAAAAAAAAAACCCTTATCCCGCTTCTTGTTTTGGCTTAAGTTTAGTTTGCACATCCCAATTATGAGACCTTGTTTGAGTGCTTAGGTTGCGTAGCAAGTATTTTAACAGCTTTTGCTTTTGTTGAAAATGTGCAGAGAAGCCTCTGCTACCACTAGACGGGAAAGCAGAAGACAAAGAGGAGAAAGAGCAGAAGAAGCCAGTGACATACTCATACGCATTCTTCCACATAATCTTCTCCCTCGCAAGCATGTACTCTGCAATGCTCTTAACTGGTTGGTCAACTTCAGTTGGTGAAAGTGGTAAACTGGTCGATGTTGGGTGGCCATCTGTGTGGGTCCGTGTTGTGACCAGCTGGGCCACTGCTGGTCTCTTCATCTGGTCACTTGTTGCTCCGATTCTCTTCCCTGACCGTGAGTTCTGAGCTTAATAAATCGACCTAAGATTCTGAAAAACTTTTCATGAATCTTGACTTTGTAAAAAAAGATTTATCATCATTCTACCATAAATAGAGTCTCGTGTGTCACCGTATATCACGCTTGGCCTTTGTTGGTCCATTTGTAAAATAAATATACGTATAAATATGGGAGAATTTGCCTAATAACCAAAGTAAGAAGACAAATTAAGTATATAACAATGATTTTGACATAATGTAGAATCTAGCATTTAAGCCAGTAAGTATCCGGTTCTACCACTTCTTGTAAGTATCCGGTAATTATGTGCATGAAGAGATGACATGACCTACAAAATATATGGTGGAGATCAAGTCAAAACTATTCTATATGAATGAAAAGGAGACAACCATATCATTATGTTATTAACCAAACATATTTCTATTGTAAATAATAAAACGAGTGATGCAAAATATGAATTTGTTAGAATAAATGGTTTATTCCATTTACCAACCCTATAAATTCATCTACAAAGAAGAAGATAAAAGAATAGAAGATTTAAATATTATATTCCATATCACAAAAATAATATAAGATATCAATTTCATCCCCACCTCTGAATAGTAAACTTTGTTCCAACCTCATCCCATCTCAAACCTTAGATACTAAACCCTAATCACTGAACCTAAACTCAAATATAAATCCTAGACATAAATATACACTATAAATTCAAATATAAACCTAAACCCAAATAGAATAGAACGAAATAAATAATATAGTACATATAAGTGAAATTACGAAATGTCTATGATTACATAGAAGATGTTAATGTTGACCAATTATAACTTTCATTTTCCCCGCATATCTTTACAACTATATATAGTAGATAAGTGAATACAATACAACACTGTTTAGCTGAAATTTGGTAGGACCTTATAACATTCTATCTTAGTTACATAGTATAGTTTCTACGGTAGGAACTATACATAATAAATCTACCCACAACCGATGACCACTATACCCAAATTCCTACTTAGTTAATTTAAACCTTAGGTAGGAACATATAAACCCCAAATACAGTCTATAAATTGTTTTCCAATATTAGGCAAGACACATTTACTTGGTTAGCATGTTACAGATGTTATATTCTATATAGTTTAATTAGTATAGTAAACCAATCAAACTGGAAAATGTTACATATTAAACCCACGTATAAGATATACATTTTTGACTTTGGTTTTTCAGTGTTGTATCCATAGTATGAAACGTAAATAGTAAATCCTCTCCACTCGCAAAAATACAACAACACAAGACACACCACTGATTAGTAAAGTTAAACCTTAATCAAGGAAATATAAACCCAAACATAATGTATATAATATGGTTTACTATATCTAAACCTTTACTTGGTAAATCTAAACCCTAGAGAGACACCTATAAACACTAGGGAGTGTTCTATTCTATATCGCCAAAGTAGTATAGAATTATAACCCCATTCACAACCCCTAAATATTAAACACTCTAACCACTAAATACTAAACCCTAAATCCCAAACACTAAACCCAAACCCAAAATATAAACTATAATATATATTTATTATATTTTAAATGTAATATATGTTTTTTCACTGCAAATCACATTATATTCTACATTCGGCAAATAGAATAGAACAAAACAGTATTACATTACAACATTTAAAAGAGGTGGGAGACTATGGGTGGCAAGGTGGAGGAGTAGAGGACAGTGTCTTTATCAACTCTATCGAACGATGGAATCATTCCATTCAACATCACATTGTATTCAATTTTATTGATGTCATAATAAATTCTACTCTATTTATGCTATTACTCTTTACAAAATCATATACATACCAATACAAAACTCATATACAAATTGATACAACACTTATATCAATAGAACATGAAATAACAATAAACACATAAAATTTGCAAACTATAGTTTCAAACATGATTTAACCTTTTTTCAAGCATCGAATGAAATATAACATAATACATTGTACATTATAAACATGACACATAAGAGAAGTGTCAAATTTTAAAGAAAGACAATCTATCCCATTTCATAAAAAAAGTATAGAAATACACCCCTTGTTGATCTTCTTCCTTGTCTTCGAGCTTGAAATCAAAACTTACAAGTTTTTACGTTTCATCTTCAGTCAATGACGAATCGTGGATTAGGAAGATGGATGTACGGAGCTGCAACTCTGACATCGTGACTTTAGATTTTAGAAACGGTGAATCCTTCGACTCTCCTCTCCGATGGGTTCCTCACAACCTATCTGGTCCAAAATCCGTTGACGGGGATGTACACGAAGGCTACAGAATCGCAGAAGAAGGAGAAAAACTATTGCACTTTCCTAATTGTTATATGTTACAAATTTAATAGGGTGAAAGTTTTATGATCAATAAAGAGCCACATTCACATGTTCTAGTAAATAATATTTAATTTATATTTAGTTTTGTTTTGCAGGTCACACCAGTTACGTGAAGGGATAAAACTGTATTATTACATATAATACATCATATATCTGTGTGAATTAGGGTAATTGGTCAGTGAGTGAATTATAAATATTTTTAGTGCTACTGGATGCAATTTCCCTATAAATATTGCTCTCCATCTGTCGTGTGTAAAAATAGTTCTGTAAAATAAATCATTTTGGCTTATACTGAAATAGCAAATACTCAAAAATAGAAAAAATATGTTGTAAAATAAATTAGTTTGGAGTATACTGAAAGATAAAAGTTTTTCTTTTATTATGAAAAAGACCCCTTAATAACTAATTGAAAATTTCTATCTTGGATTTCATACTTGGATTTTCACAGAAGTTTGATATTTTTAGTTTTCCATTAAAAAGTTACTTCTTCTATTTCCTTTTTTGTACAAATAAGTGTAGATTTATAATTAAAGCGTAAAATTTATTAATTTAATATGTTATCTAATTTTATATTATTTATTTATTTTTATAATTAAATATATATATATATATATAATATTTTTATTTTTAAAAATATATAAAATTAAATATTTTTAATAAATATTTAAAGATAAAATGATAATTATATTGAAACGGAAAACTAATTTTTATAAATATTATTGGAAAATTGTTAAAAACGAAAAGTGGAAAAATGAGAGATATTTATATGTCAGGTAAGTGTGTCACGTGCGATGCGCTTAGAGCACCCCCATCAAAGGTTTAGATGGGGGGTTCACACACTTTTCAACACAAAAAAACTATTAAAATAATTAAACCCTCTAATCCCCTCTCTCCTAAAGCTCTCTCTAGTGAACCTGGTTCATCACTGTAGCGCGGGCCCCACGACACGTGGCGGCCTGCGAGTGGTCTATCCTTTTTTTTTAAAAGAAAAAACAAAAAAGAAAAACAAAAAAAATTAATAATAAAAAAAGAAAAATAGAACCCCGGGTTGCCCTTAGATTCGGAGTATCTTGCAGTGAATCGCACGTGGGTTGCCCTTGCCGCGTTTTAAAATCCGAAACGCTCGGATTGATTGCGACTGTTTTTGCTAAGAGTTGTTGGAAAGAACGCTCTTTTAGGTCACTCCTCTGTAATCTCCCTCCCTCGCCGGACTTTCCCTGAACGCCGCCAGGTTCAATTCGTCGACTATGAAGCTCACCGTTAAGACTCTCAAGGGTAGCCATTTTGAAATCAGGGTTCTGCCCACCGACACGGTTAGTCCTTGTCTCCCTTCGTTCAGATCTACTACGTGTAATTTTGTGTTAAAGTCAGTAACTTTATATAGGTTTTGGAATAAAGAGACGCTAAATCTCCGTGCTGCTATACCAATTTGTTGTAATATACAATTTGATGAATAGCTAGATTTATAATTTAAAGTTTCTCGATTGGTCTTGTTGTGAGTGGAGTGTGGATTTTGTTGTGTATGTGTTCTTATGTTTGTGTTTGGGTTTTGAAAGATAATGGCGGTGAAAAAGAATATTGAGGATTCGCAGAGCAAAGACAATTATCCATGTGGACAGCAGTTGTTGATTCACAATGGCAAGGTTTTGAAAGATGAAACTACTTTGGTTGAGAATAAGGTTACCGAGGAAGGTTTTCTTGTTGTCATGCTTAGCAAGGTACTTACTTTATTTTGTTACCAAGTTGAATTTTTGCTTAGGATGCAGTACTCTATGTGAAGTATTGCAATATTTGGTTGGTTCTGTTTTTATTTTAGAGGTTCGAGTCTTTGGCATTCTGTTTAAAGAATAACATGTGTGCTAACTTAGCTAGATTCATGTTTTATTATTCTCTCCTCTTACTGAGAATTCTCATAAAGTACTTTAATTTCTTTTGCAATTGATAGAGCAAAACTGCAAGTTCAGCTGGTCCATCTTCGGCTCAGGTAAGTGTATTTCTTTATTTTCTCTTGTTGTTACCCATCACTTGATCAGTCCTGTGTTCTCAGTGGAAAACTTTGTTCCTATCTCACAGCCTACTTCTACGACTACATCTACCACATCTGCAACTACGGTAATTTTCTTACACATCCTTCTTATTTGGCTGTTATTTGGATTCCTTGCCTCTTTTAAGACACACTTGTACCTATGAAGCAGCCTGCAGCTCCGTCGACAACCCAGTCTATACCTGTGCCAGCTTCAAATTCTACTCTTTCCCAAGAACAACCAGCGTAAGTTTATTCTTGACATAATAGACTTGTATTTGTGTTTTGAGGATTTTACGATAACTCTATGACCTTTAAACGGATTAATTGTATGTGTAGGGCACAAAGTGATACCAATGCTCAAGCTGCTTCAACTTTAGTTAGTGGCGGTAGTACTGAGCAAATGGTTCAACAGATAATGGAAATGGGAGGAGGCAGCTGGGACAAAGAAACAGTTACTCGTGCACTTCGTGCAGCTTATAACAACCCTGAGAGAGCAGTGGATTATCTATACTCTGTATGCCCCCTCTCTCTAACAGTGTCCTGTGAATGTTTAAGGGAATGAAACTGCTGATATTGTTTTATTTTTTCAGGGTATTCCTGAAAGAGAAGCTGCTCCGGTAATTAACATATCTGGAGTAGGATCTGGTGCAGACCTTGCTGCTGCTCCTGCCTCTGGAGGACCTAATTCATCTCCTTTGGATTTGTTTCCTCAAGTACGAGCTTGGTATTTTTGTGTATCGAAAAGAGTTTATTGGAGTTGAGTTCCCGTGAATTTCTGTATTATTCCAGGAAGCAGAAGCTGGTGCTGGGGAGCTTGGAACGCTTGATTTCCTCAGAGGCAATGATCAGGTAGTCATTCTATCCTTATCCTCTCTTTTCATTTGTGAGATCAAGGATTTAAAACTTGGTAGCTATATTTGTTGGAAGCCTGTTTCATCACCTTCAGGGACGTGGATTCTAGCCTACTCCTATATGATATTGCTTTAATTATTCGATGCAGCTTCCTCACAAAACTAATCTTGTTGTATTTCCATTTGTTTTAGTTCCAACAATTACGATCAATGGTCAATTCCAACCCCCAGATTCTGCAGGTAAGCTAGCCTTTGCCTTTCTCTATAGTGCTTTTGGAACCAGAATCTATTAGCCTGACTTGTGAACATCTCATCTCTGTGTCTGTTACAGCCTATGCTTCAAGAGCTTGGAAAGCAGAACCCCCAACTTCTTAGGCTAATTCAAGAGAACCAAGCAGAGTTTCTTCAGTTAATCAATGAGCCTTATGAAGGATCTGACGGGTGAGTACTCTATCGTCTGCAGATCATTTTCTTGATTTGGCCAAATGGTTGAATTACTAAATCTGTAGATCCCATGACTCAATGCCTCTTATTGGTTCTGATCCCATGACTCAATGCCTCTTATTGGTTGTGCAAAATTCTCAGGGATATGGATATTCTTGACCAGCCCGAGCAAGAAATGCCCCATGCAGTCAATGTTACCCCTGCAGAGCAAGAAGCGATTCAACGGGTACACACACATCTACATCCATGAACACCGCTATTAACAGTTTGAATTTTCTCATATGTTCTAACTCTTGCCTTAAACCTCTTTTTGGATCAGCTTGAGGCAATGGGATTTGATAGAGCATTGGTCATAGAAGCCTTCCTTGCGTGTGATCGTAACGAGGAGTTGGCTGCAAACTATCTGCTAGAGAACTCGGCAGATTTTGAAGACTGAGTTCCCACAACAAAAGAAAACAGCCTTTTAACCAAATCAGACCATAATGAAAAAGTTTTGTACTAGCTTCTTTCATCTGAAGCTTTCATTCTTACTCTGCTCAGAATCTCAGATGATCTTATCTTATTTGTGAATTCAGACGAGTTTCTTTGTTAAAGATCTCTTACAAACATGTTTATATCTGCGTGTTACTTGCTACCAGTTCTTTAATCTTAATGAAGACAAAAACTTTGAAAACTGCACACATTATGATATTTATTAAGGGTTCTGACAAACAGAAGAGGAATGAAAAGGACAAGCACAGATGTTGGATCAAGAGATATACTGAGACCACTCACACAGAGGCTGCACGTGAACTAGATAGAAACTTATTAAGTTCTCTAATGTTTGGATTACAAATACTTAACCAGCAGCCATATTACAACAGCAAGACCAATGATCCCAAGCATTGACAAGAGCATTGACATGCAAGAACAACCACTTCTCATATTCTTGTTCATGACAGCAAGGTTCTTTTGCACTCTCTGTATTAACAAAGAACACATACACAAAATAGATCAATGCCTATATAAATCATTAGCTTAGAACAATGTCTTTTTTTGTTCGAGCAAACCAAAAACAAAACACCATTGGATCAGGTATTAGGAAATCAATTCAGTTCAGCTCATGATTCACCATAATATTTAATATTTTCAGAGTTGGAAGAATATATACCCGTAAGCGAGAGTCAGTAACATCGACATGGTAGTCTAAGTCATCCTGCATACAACCCAGCTTCGTTACAATAATGAATTCCAAATCAAGGCAGTCAAAAACCAATGAAAAGCAGATGACATACGATAAGCCTTGTCTGCAAACCAAGCTCCTCATTGACAGCTAGAGCAATGTGTTTTGTACTCATCACTGTCTCCTCCAACTTCTCAAGTCCTTCATCTTGCTCTAACTCCCCAAATAATACAACAAACTCAGTAAAGGAACCAATACAAAAGTAAACATCCATGTTATAGGATAAAAGCAGCTTACCTCTCATAACTTGTCGTTGAAACCCAACAATCCCTTGGTTATCCATGCTACTAACTTTGCTCATGGTGTCATCTGGCTTGATCTCTGACCCAAGCAAACTGTCTCTATTAGCAAAGTTTGACATGTTCAAAGCATTCGCCATCTGATTCGCCTGTGATCTCAATTTCCCAATCATATCCTTGCGCCGGTTCATCTCTTTCTCTGAACTGTGACATTAAAGTAAAGAAAAAGATCCATTCACAAGGTCAAAGATCAACACTTTACAGCTCTTAATTGTTTGTAAACAATCTTATCAAGCTTAATATGGCTTACATAGGCTTCCCATGAACTTTGGAAAGAAGAGCTTGCAGACTATCTAACCGTGTTCCAAAAATGGTGACCTTTCTACGTATAGCTGAAGCACGACGTTGAGCATCAGGCCCTGTTAAAGCAGACTTACTCCTCTCAGATATCATTCCGTTAATATCCTCAGCGAGTTTTAACGCCTCGTTGTATTCTCTCATCCATGAATCCGACGAAGAGGCCATTAACCTTGATTACTGTATAAACCCAACACCAATTAAAAATCACTTTCTAAAGCAATCATCAACAAAAAGTTCCAAAGCATGGATTTTTATGTAGAGCAAACTGAATTGACTGTATTGATACGAGTAAAGCCGAAGCCTTTTGGCTGGAATTAACTTTTCATTGTGTGGAATACGAGATTGAGATCATCAGAGACGACCATGATCAGCCGCATAGATCATGATATGGAAAACCCAGAATGATAAGGTAATATGTGAGCGATTCAGAGACATAATTGAGAGGATCAAATTGCTTACCAAGAAATTTGTAGGAGCTTCGAACTTTCACGGAGATCGTATCGGCTCGCCGAAACACAGTGAATCGGAGGAAGAAGAGATGTTTCTCATTAACCGGAGATTAAACGACACAGTTTTATTAAGCAAACGACGGCGTTTGGTGGATTAATAAGTTAGTCATGAAAGTAGGTGGTTACAACGTAGAAAACATATATAAATGAAGGACCAAACAAGTAATTTGTGGAATTTTACAACCCATTGTGATAAATCTCTTTCTCTCTCTGGTCTTCGTTTCGTTTTTTCAGAATCTGGGTTTGCTCTCCGAGTTTGCTTGCTTCCACCTTGAATATATCATTCTTGATTCTTTCGACTATCAGGTTGCGTATTGTAAATGGCGTTCTGATCTGGAGGAAAGTGTTGGACTTTAGGCCATGTTCATTGCGGGATTTTTAGATGGGGTTTTTAACTTTTGAATTTTCATTTTTTCGTTTTTTTTTTATTTGTTTTTATTTTACTGCTACGAACCGGCTCTTAAAACTCTTATTTAAGAGGCGGTTCTTAGTTTTTCTTAGTTATAAACTAAGAACCGGTAAGAGCCCCATCTAAGAACCATGCAATGAACTTACAGGATAAAGTTTGGTGCTCTAAAACAAGTTCGAAAATGGGATCGTGAAAATACAATTATACAATCTCTTTAACTACTCTCACACAACATCAAAGTTAGATCCTTTACCTTTTATCTCCTTGATCCAAAACCGTTATGTGATGATACTTGTTTTCAAGGGAGTCCATAGAAAAAGAAGAGTCTATCATCCCAGGTTTGCCTGATGATTTTAGCCTTTAATATGCATATCCAAGCTTTCTCATGGCTATCACGGATCCCTTGAGTGTGTCTCTAGAGCGTGGGGAGATTTACTTCGTAGTGCAGATTACTCCTGCTACAAAGCTAGAAACAGATGGTCAGGGGTCTTGTAAGAACTAATGGGTTGCTTTATGACCCTGAAGCTAAGCGTTGGCATCCACTGCCTAGAACTAGAGCTTTTCAAGATGGTTGCCAATGGCATCATTCTGGTTTTGCTTGTGTTTGTGTTTCGAGTTGTTTTCTTGTGATTGGTGGTTGCTATTCGCCTTCTGTGTCTTCTTTTCCTCATCAGAAAGCCTGTGGTTACTAAAGATGTCAGTCATGTGGTTTGACCCGTTTAAGAAAGAGTGGAGATTGGTTGCTAGTATGTGAATACCACGGACTCACTTTGCTTGTACTGCTGTCTCTGGCAAGGTTTATGTCGCTGGAGGTCGCAATTTAACACATTCTAGAGGGATTACATCTGCTGTGGCTGATAGGTATTTTTCTCCATTCATTTGGTTCTTTTTCTCATTGAATATGTCAATGTTCAAGAAATCGCTAGGCGGAAATTAGACTCTTTATAGAGGACTCTTGATTCGAACGCCTAGATCGATTTTGAAGAAAAAGAATTGTTCACGAAAAATTGTTTTGTTTAGGTTTGATTTGCCGCTTAGACACCACCTAGACCGATATATGATTGGAATAGAGACCCTCCATGATACACTCCTTTTACTTTTGTTTATGATAAGCAAGATATACATCTTTAAAGGTTCCGTATATTAAGTAGAGTAATGATGAAACTAGGGTCTGACATAGCAGTATTGCAGGTGGAGGAATTACCAGCAATGCCTAGACCACAGATGGACTGCTCGGGGTTATTGTACAGAGGGTCCTTTAATGTTCTGAGTGATCAGGTGGGATTTAAAGAGAAAAAATCATCTGAAGTATTTAATCCATCAGACATAAGTTGGTCCACTGTGGAGGATATCTGGCCTTTCTCTAGAGCCATGCAGTTTTGCTGTTCAGGTGATGAAAATTGATCGGGTGTACACAATTGTAGATTGGGGAGAAAGCTTGATCAAGACTAGGGATACAGATGAAGAAGAATGGTATAATGTTGGTTCAGTTCCTTCTGTTGTTCTTCCTAACCATCCGAGAGAGTTAGAGGCCTTTGGATACGGGTTTGCAACTCTGAGGGATGAGCTCTATGTTATAGGAGGAAACGTTCTTAAATGGGAAGAATCAGGGGTAGGGAGATTTGACATTGTTAGATTGCCCGTTGTGAGGGTGTGTAACCCTTTAGATATGCCTCTAAATTGGAAAAGAGACCAAACCTTTGTGCTTTCCAGCCAGTGGGTCCATTACTGGTTGTGTATCCTTGGAAGAATATTCTCCTCCCTAACCAAGGTGATAGAATCTTTTTATAATTGATGGTGAGAAGAAAAAATAGTTAAAAGGAGCCGTGGTAAGCACTGGGTTATCATCATTGACTTCCCTCTTCACTTTGATCAACCAAATTATTATATTTCTTTTCAGAATAGCATTTCACCTTTATTTATAGCCATATATTTTGCAGTCTATTATGGTTGAATATATTTCTACAAAGTTATTAACACTCTTTCTTTGTCTTGCAGCTGACTTAAATCACGGAATGTCTGAGCGTTGTCCTCCGTCAGCCAGACCTTGGTCCGTTTGATTATCAAAGTTGAAGCTTCTGGGGTAATACTCAGCTCAGACAACGCGGCACTTTAAGCAACTGCTAACCGTGTGCATGGCAACAGTTGTTTATAAGGAAACAAGTTACCAGAGATTTCAACCTATAACGCATTTATGTTCCGGGTAAATGTCTTCTGAGTTTAGTAACCAAGAAAGGTTGCCAGTGGATAGTCATGCCATTAGTGCGTTACTTAGTCTTGGAATTGAACTTCTTGTATACATCTGAAATATACCAATTAACGTAGAAATTAAGAGTTTTTGTTTTTTAACAATGTGTTGAGCCAGCGTTAGTAAGCTATCTTTTTGTTATGTGTCTTTTTCTCTTAGACAGATGTGTATCATGTGTATAGACCAAACGTGAAAGATAGAATGCAAGACTTATACAAAGGTTTTCTTGGCTTATAGTCTGGCTTATTTACTACATGAAGTCTTATAAATTACATACAGGAACTATTGGATAAACTTGTGGAGTACATTAGCACAAAGACCGTGAAGGTTATTTGTGTACTGAAGTATTATATCTTGCAAGGTGAAGAGTTTTGCTTTTCCAGTCACTGTGTCTTGCGAGTCATGAGTGGTTTTGAGTCCGGTGAGAATGAGCTGCTTTCAACGAGTGGATACGGAGACGAGTAACTGAGTGACATAGACTCTGGTATTGTGATCTGGACGTGTGTGTGCTCTTCGCCATTTTCTCCTTGGTTTTGAGCGCCTTTTTTCTTGGATTGCGTCCTATCCAGTTCGATAAAGACCTCTCTCATGGTAGGGCGATGCTCTGAGTTCAAGCTCAAACACCTTCTCGCAAGTTTAGCTACTACAAGGACCTCCTCTTGATCACATTCCTCCTTGATGCGAGCATCTAGAATCTCATGAAGTCTCTCATTCCTCATGGCTTCAAGGAAGTAAGCTCCCAACATCCTTACTTCTTGTGGCCTCAGAACAGAGACAGGTTTTCCTCCAGTTAAGAGCTCAATGAGAACAACCCCAAAGCTGTAGACGTCACTCTTCCCTGTGAAGTGGCTTGACTGGAGATACTCCGGGTCTACATAACCAACTGTTCCTTGCACTATTGTTGTTAGGTGAGTATCATCTATAGCAACAGACCTCGAAATCCCAAAATCTGACACTTTTGCACGGTGCTTCTCATCCAACAAGATGTTTGTTGACTTGACATCTCTGTGGTAAATTGGAACCGAGGCGGCTGAATGCAGGTAGGATAGTGCATCAGCTACTTCACAGGCGATGCAGAGACGGACTCTCCAAGTCATTGGGAAGTCTTCTGATGGGTTTTGTAGATGATCGAAAAGGCTTCTGTTGGGAATGAACTCATACACCAACATAGGCACCTCTGTCTCAAGACAACATCCTAGGATCCTGACAACGTTTCTGTGGTTGATCTGAGATAGAAGGATGATCTCATTGATGAACTCTTCAAGGTTCTCTTCTTCCAATGCTTTGGACTTTTTTACAGCGACGATCATCCCATCTTCCAACATCCCTTTGTAGACTGTACCTTGGCCGCCTTGCCCTAGTATTCTGTTCGCGTTGAATCTGTCAGTTGCCTTGTCCAGGTCGTTGGAGCTGAACAGTTTGGTTTTGTTGACACTGCCTTGAAGGGAGAATGTTTGTTGCTCTAATAACAAACCTCCATTTCGTTTGAAGAACTTCCTCTTCTGCTTGGCTGCTTTCTGCTTTTTATTAACCTTGCATAGCCACCATGTTCCAACAGCTAAAAGCAACAATCCAGAGCTTAAAGTTCCACCTGCAGAAGAACTCTTAGAGCATTGTAAGTTGATATACTCAGTTTCAATCTACTATGGTTATAATAATAACTTGCCTAGAATGGCTGGCCATGTTTTTTCACATCTAAATGATCCAGGCACGTTCACACACTTGTGCTTTCCACACACCCCATATATAGTTTTGCATTCATCAATGTCTATGGACCAAAACAATACAAAGTGAGAAGCTATACACAAGCTCTATATCCAAAGTGAGAAGGAAACTTATACAGACCTTGACATCCACCAGGTAAATAAGGATTGCCTTCATAACCAGATTTACAGCTGCATTGATACTTATACTGATCATCTGTGCGAATTACGCTTGTACTTATCTCGCACTGTGAACTCTGTGTAATGATGTTGGGGGGAACTTCAAGACGCCATTCCAGATCCATGGTCAGTGTAACACTCTCTGTTAGATCAGGTAACCCTAGCGTGTACTTAGAGAAGTCCTCTCGTGATAAGTAGGCCATCTGGCATACGTTTTTACCAGGTTCCAGTTTCTCCACAGTTGAATCATACACTTGAAGACCAGGCGGTATTTTGGTCTGGCAGCATTTATATCCAACACAGCTCTTGTCAGCATCTTTGTAATACCGAGTTTCATTCCCACATCTAGCTTCACATCCAACAATCTGTGGCCCTGTGCCTACCATCATCGCCTTGATGTTACATCCAACAGCTGTGAACTTGTTATTGTCTGATATGAAGAATGGAGTCCCCGTTAGATTCAAAGATGGCAGGTCTTGTTCTCCATAGGAACAGCCTGAAGTCTTCCGTGGACTCTGGATTTGAAACACGTTGCTCTTGTAAGAACGGTCTTCATAGAGAAAGTCATCTGTAAGGGAAAACGAATTGACTTCTAGTCCGATGCTTGGCAGGAAAGGAAAAGAGGGGAATGATGAGTGGTTGCAGACAACTTCAAACCATTTGTTCTTGTAACAACCTTTGCCTATCCCAAAAGGGTAAGGAACAGGAACAGGAAGACCAGTAAGATAGCACTTGTCTCTGCAGTTAGGTAATGCTATAGGGAATGCAAGAGGGAAAGCAGAAGCAACTATGTGTCCATGGACTTGAATCAGAAACAATGCAAGAAAGAAACGTTTCAGATCACACTCCATTCTCACAAGGTTCATGTACACCTCCCTCTCTCTCACACACACATATAAACAAAGAAGCTAATGCTTTCTCTTGTGCTTTTCTTTTCCATTATAGTTACATAACGAAGACTTTTGAACCGTGTGAATCACAATGGAATACAAACAAAGATAAGTCAAAGATTCAAACACTTTTTATTTTATTTTGCTGCATGATGATTACACATCAACGAAGACTTTTGACTTATATGAATTTAGCTTTTAGTATATAAGCAATGCGTTCAGCTAGCTCCATAGATATATCTTAAAAAATAAAAGAGGATAATGTCTCTTAGTTGTCACATGTATAATATTCATGTTGAGACTCTTCGAATGAAACGCAGAGTTTTACAGTGTTGGTTGGTTCCATCACCATCAAACCGATGAAGAAGATGCTCAGATTCCTTTTTCGTAGTAGTAGCACTTTGTTGACTTCCACGTTTCTACTGGCAAGCGACGTCGTATCGCATTCAGGGCTCACGCGATTTGTAGGCCCAATGGGCTTAAACTTGAGAGTTAACCAGATATGTCTGTTAGGCTACAAGTTGCAAGTTTCAAGTCATGACCGGATAGACTTACTATTATTAAAATTTCTAAAGCTGGATTGAGTTATAGATAAACTCCTGATTCTAATTTGGTTAATTAATATTTAATTATTATATTATGAGAATGCTTAAATTTTTTTAACAAAAAATAATTTAAAAAAAATAATGATTAAAATAGATTTTATTTAAGGTTGTAAATAAGTATTTATATTCTTAGAATTAAGGGAGAATTTCAAGTTTACCACTTTGTTGTATCATTTTTTATTTTTACCTTTATTAAAGAAATATTTTCATAAATATCATATATCATTTTTTAGAAGTAAATTTTTTTAAAATTAATTAGAATTTTAAATTTTACATTCCTAAATCCAACCCCACCCTACACCATTCCTTAACTCTAAACCTTAAGTCTTAGATTAATTAAATCAAGGGTTATAAATGTGTTTTTTCAAATAAAAGTGATTAAGATATTTTTGAATAGTAGTATAAGAAAAATTGTATTTTTGACAATTTTTCTAAAATTAACTATTATAAACTTAGAGTTTAAAGTTATGTTGTGAGGTTTTGAAGTGAGTTTAAAATTATAAAAAAAAGTTAAAAATTTTAAAATAAAATAAAAAATTATTTTGATTATTTTTAAAAATTATTATAGTAGCAAAAAAACTTAAATGACTATTTAAAACATTTGGCTTTATTATTATTGACGTTTCCAAAACAAGAAACTGCATATTCATATGAAATCCATAGAAACACACAGTTATAAAGGATTTTAAACATTAACTAGATTCTGACCCGCGCGGTTGCGCAGATAATTTATATTTATATTTATAGTTTATAATTTATGTTTTCAAATTAAAATTATATAAGGAGTTATGTTAAATAACATGAGCCTTGTTAAACGTACAAATGAAATGGGACGTAAAATAAGATATGAATAAAATATTAATTAATTATGTTAAGCATAAATATAAGAATTATATTGTTTGTAATTATTAAATTAAATCAAAGGAAAGATCTTTAGAAAGATTTTATTTTAATATTATAGATAAATAACTTATATTTTAGTTACAACATATTCAATAGGTCCAAATTAAAATCATGTCACGGTAAAATTCAAATAGAACTTTGTTTTAATATAATAGATGGAGGACATCAAAAGAGAGCTTTTAAAACGAAAATGAAATATATAAAAAAAAGGTATGGCGACGTTGGTAATTAAGTTTAGGATCTGATGATATGGAGAGTCCCATTTAATGCAAACCGTATAACATAAGCTACGGGACTGACTCAACTTGATTCCATCCATACTCCACCGATCTTATTCTCTCATCTTGACCGTCCATTTTCCCACCGCTCGAAAGATGTACGGTTCACGATTTCTTCTGGTTTTAGAAACCGAGTCAGACGGAGTTAAGTTAAATCTTTAACACTAAATCTCATTACAAAAGTCTGACCCATTTGGTAATTTTTAAAGGATTATTTTCCTTTCTTTGAGTAAGAAACGAGGAAAGCTAAGTGAGAGAGAAAACAAAGGAAGAAGAAAGACGTTAGGGTTCTTGATGTATTAATCCTGAGATTCATCAAAGAGAAGAAAGACGTTAGGGTTCTTAAGTTTCCTTACCGAACAGGTTAAGCTCTACATTTCTTTTCTTGGTTGTGTTCTTCTTTCATCTGAAAGCACTTGCCTTTTTAATCTTCCTGAATCGAGCTATGGTTTTGTTAATTACTATGGCTTGTGGGTTTTCTATTTGAGGTTGATTTCATGAAAAAGTTTCCATTTTTAGGATCAAAAACCATGCTTTTGGAGTTTTCTTGTTTAATTATTCATCCACACTTGAATCTGTCTGATGGGCCTCCTGGTTATGCCATTTTCTTGATTATATAAGAAGATTCAAAGCTTCTAAACTCATATTAGATGTCTTCATTGCTTTCCTTGCAGATTATTGTGTCAAGGTTCTGCAGTCTCTGAAGCAAATTGGCATCTCAGTAGTTTTGGTGTGTTCATTATAGTCAAGTATGTCAGATTCTTCTTGCTGGTAGGATAATTTGAAGGACTGTCGTTGTTGTTGTGATGGATAGAAACAGACAACAGCATCCGTTCCCACAACACCCTGTGGAACCTGGTTATGTGAATGACTCTGTCCCTCAACCTCAAGCATTTACTCCTGATCAAACAGGCACCACGAGTGCAAATGCACGGCCTCCCAATACTTCAGATGTTAAGCCGGGCCTTCATTACTCCATACAAACAGGAGAGGAGTTCTCTCTGGAGTTTCTGCGGGATCGGGTGATTTCTCAAAGGTCTGCAAACCCCAATGCAGGTGGTGACATGGTGGGAAATGGGATGAGAGAGTATGACAGAACAAACTTCCCGGTTCATGAGTTTGGTAATACACTTGGGCATATCCAGTCAGCACCAGAAGCTTCGTTATGTCAAGATACAAGCTTAGGCAACTTTCATGGATATTCATCTTCTTCAGCCTCAGGTAGTGTATCAGCAAAGGTTAAAGTCCTTTGTAGCTTTGGTGGGAAAATACTCCCACGTCCAGGTGATTCAAAGCTAAGGTATGTTGGAGGTGAAACACACATTATTTCCATAAGAAGGGACATATCTTGGCAGGAGCTCAGGCAAAAAGTTCTTGAAATATACTACCGGACTCATGTTGTCAAGTATCAGCTTCCTGGTGAAGAAATTGACGCCTTGGTGTCTGTAACATGTGATGAAGATATCCAGAACATGATGGAGGAGTATAATGAAATGGAAAACCGTGGGGGTTCACAAAAGCTTAGAATGTTTCTATTCTCTGTCAATGATTTGGACGGTGCGCTTTTGGGGGTTAAGCAAAATGATGTTGACTCTGAGTTTCAGTATGTTATAGCTGTAAATGATATGGACATTGGATCAAGAAGCAACTCAACTCTTAATGGATTGAACAGCTTTTCTGCAAACAACTTAGCTGAGCTGGATGCGAGGAACACCGAGAGCATCAACGGTGTTGCCCCTTCCCAGTTACCTGGGGTAGATTTTCAACAATCCTCTATGCAGTATTCTGACTCTGCGCCACCAAGCTCATTGCTACAGTATCCTCAGTCCATCTCACCTAATGCTGCATTTCAGTTTCAGCAAGCTGTTCCGCCGAGTTCTACTCTTCAGTATGCTCAGTCCATTCCACTAAGTCCGTCTCTTCAGTATCCTCAATCTATTCCACCAGGTTCCATTCTTCAGTATCCACCATCGGTTTCCCCTAGCTCCTATGGAATGTACCCACAATATTATGAAGAAAGACAGCAGTTTCCAATGCATCATGAACACAGTCCTTCCAATTACTCTATTCCCATACCTTTCCAAGGGCAGCAATACCCTCACCCTGGTGTCATACAGCAAAACGCAGCAGTGCAGGGAAGAGAGCTAAACATGAAACCTGAGATGAAAGTCCGTGAGAATATTGACCCTGAATCTCGCCAGAATCCTCCTCAAGCTGATAATGTCCAGGTTAAAAATAACTGTGACGTTCCGGAGTCACCAGTTTCTGCTACTGGACCTAGCCAGGATGCTAACCATATGTTACCCCCAAGAAGAGATCCAAGACAGAACAATCCTGTGAAGCCTGCTACCTACCGTGATGCTGTGGTTCGTGAGCAGGTTCCTGTATCTGGTGAGGATGATCAGCTTTCGACATCAAGTGGTACATGTGGTCTTGCTCAGACTGACTCTGAGTCAAATTTGATCGATCTTGATTACTCGGAACCTTTACCACCCACACGGAGGGTATACCGTTCTGAGAGGATACCTCGTGAACAGTTAGAAATGCTAAACCGCCTGTCAAAGTCTGATGACTCTATAGGCTCTCAGTTCTTAATGTCTCATTCACAAGCTAACACTGGGCAGCAGCAAGATCCTGCAAAACAAGAAGAGGGTAAATCACATGAAGATTCCCATATTGTTAATGAAAAGATCTCTGAAAAAGCTGGGGCACCGAATGAGCACAAGATTTTGACCCCTGAAGCTACCAACCAAAACAAAGTGGTCAATGGTGGAGGTACTGAGGCTGAAGCTCCTAAGTTTAGCCATATCGACCCGGCCACCAGTCATGTTGTCCCTGAAGATCAAGCTTCCTCAGGTGTTGTTATTGACATCAATGATCGGTTTCCTCAGGACTTCCTTTCTGAAATATTTGCAAAGGCACTCTCTGAAGACGTGCCACCAGGCGTCAATGCATATCAGCATGATGGTGCTGGTGTTAGTTTGAATGTAGAGAATCATGATCCGAAGAATTGGTCTTATTTTCGGAAACTGGCTGATGAACAGTTCAGTGAAAGAGATCTCCCCCCTGGCTTTCCATCTGACATGGAAGATAGCAGTGGGATTACTAAGTTGCATCAAGTCGCTCCAGTGGCCAGAGATGGCATTTCAGCAGAGAACCGTGTTGATCCTCAGCAGAATCTAGGTCAAGCTCATGTTGGTGGCACAAACGAGGATGCACAGATGAAGGTCACAGA
The DNA here is from genome assembly GCA_905132765.1 of Moricandia arvensis. Taxonomy (NCBI): domain Eukaryota; kingdom Viridiplantae; phylum Streptophyta; class Magnoliopsida; order Brassicales; family Brassicaceae; genus Moricandia; species Moricandia arvensis. Next base: position 4,996 of record CAJHQP010002964.1, on the reverse strand, counting down.
GAGTGAGGAATTTGGCGCTATGGTTGAGAATCTAAGGACGCCAGAGGTATATATTTTCCTGCAGGTTTGATTTCATGATTCCAAAACGAGAATGTACTAATGAGGATGAATACTTGTAGGATGAAAAGACAGAAACAAGGAATGCTAGTTCGTCTTTGGCAGATTACAATACAAATGACTTACAGGTATGAATAGAATCTTAAATCTTAGACCTGATATAACGTTTTGCTTACTTTGCATTTGAACAAATGATCTGTGTTAGTGTTTTATGAAGTTTTCAGACATGTTAGAAGAATCAAACATCGAGTTCAAGCCCTTGTCTTCTGTTCCTTTGTTTGTCATTTAAAAAGTTAATTATCTGGTTCTAACCTTGGTCTGTGTTTTTTTTGTTCTTCATTGTTTGTAGATCATTATGAATGATGATCTCGAGGAGCTAAAGGAGCTTGGTTCAGGCACGTTTGGTACAGTGTATCATGGGAAATGGAGAGGTTCAGATGTTGCCATCAAGAGGATAAAGAAGAGTTGCTTTGCTGGTCGATCATCTGAACAAGAGAGATTAGTGAGTGTTTCTGCAATCTTCTATAGCATATTTTTCCTTGGGCATATGCGGACTTGCGGAGTGATAAGACTTGTAACATTTCTTATGAATCCCTGTTAATTGTTTCCTAGACTGGTGAATTCTGGGGAGAAGCTGGAATACTTTCAAAGCTTCATCATCCAAATGTGGTTGCATTTTATGGTGTTGTAAAAGATGGACCTGGTGGAACATTGGCCACTGTAACAGAGTACATGGTTGATGGTTCTCTAAGACATGTTCTACTCAGGAAAGATAGGTACATATCTCTCTTTTAAAACGTCTCAGTGTTTTCCTATCTGATGAACGGTTAAAGATTCTTTGCTTTTCATTCTTATGTTTCCAGACACCTGGATCGTCGTAAGAGACTAATCATTGCTATGGACGCTGCATTTGGAATGGAATATTTGCACGCCAAAAACATCGTTCACTTCGATTTGAAATGTGACAACTTGCTTGTGAACCTCAAAGATCCTTCTCGCCCAATCTGCAAGGTAAAAACTTCATTCATATGATGCCTTCGAACAAAATCACATTTTGTGCTTTACATCTTTTCATCGTTTGTTCTTCCTCAAGGTTGGTGATTTTGGCTTGTCGAAAATTAAAAGAAATACGTTGGTATCTGGTGGTGTACGAGGAACCCTTCCATGGATGGCACCAGAGCTTCTAAACGGAAGCAGCAGCAAAGTTTCAGAGAAGGTAAAAGAATAAAATGTTTCATATGAATACAAAGAATGGAAACGAAACCATTCTGAGTTATTACACTTTTACTTGCAGGTCGATGTCTTCTCTTTTGGTATAGTCTTGTGGGAGATTCTAACCGGAGAGGAACCATATGCTAATATGCACTATGGTGCTATAATAGGTGCGTATTTACTAGCATACGACCCTTGGTTTGATATAGAAACTGATTACCATTCGGCTCAATTTGATAAGAGAAATGTTTCGTTTGGGTTAGAGTTTTGCTTTGACTGATTTTCAAAGAAACTGAGGTTCTAATAAGATTATTTTCAAGCATCTGTATGTTTTGTCTGGCCGGCTTATTTGTTTTGGACACGACTGTGTCTTAACAACTCATGAAATTTACGGTCAAGTGCAGGTGGGATAGTGAACAACACACTGAGGCCGGCCATACCAGGTTACTGTGACTCAGACTGGAGAATACTAATGGAGGAATGTTGGGCGCCTATTCCAACGGCAAGGCCAACCTTCACTGAGATAGCTGGTCGTTTACGTGTGATGTCAACTGCTGCAACTTCGAACCAATCCAAACCACCAGCTCACAATAAGGCTTCAAAGTAAAACAGTCTCTTACTTCGTTATAGGTTTTCATGACTCTTTCTAAGTGTTTGGGTCAGGAGGGAGATATTTGTTGACCCTTTTCTCCTTTCCCTTTTCTTTTACCAAAACCAGAAAACAAGTAATAAAGTTGGTTTGAGGCGTTGTACTAACTCGAAGTTGTTGAATCTGATGGTATTGTTCTTAGTTACTAATGTGGAAAAGAACTTGATTGATACAGAAGAATGTTTCTTACCAGAAGATTTGATTCAAAGACTAAAAGTAAGAACATTAATACAGTGATTCTTCAGAGTTTTGCTGATCAAAATGAACTTAAGAGAACAAAATTTGAAGATGACTTTAGTAATCAGTTTTCTTCTGCAGGTTTTCTCGTTTTGCTCCGTTTCTTTAGCATTCCTTTATCCGCAAGTGTTTTACGTTTCAGTTTCCTCCGGTCTTTGACCTTGTCTTCAAATCCATCGTCTAGCATCTTCATCATTGCCACCCTTTTAGCTTTCGATACCTGCAGATATAGATTTAGAAACTTGCGTAAGCCTCAGGCCTTTGCTTGAAGATGCCTTACATACCAACATGACCTAAAACCTAATACTACAACACCATGGTAAAGCAGCTGGTATGACTGGTATTGTATAAGACTAATCCAAATACATAAGACAAGAACTTGTAATATCACAGAGCGAATCTTACCTTTGTGACTTCTAAACTATCAGTGATTTCTCTGTAGTTGTATAGTTCCATCTGTTTTCCAACTTCTGCTTCTATTTCATGGATAAGGTTCACATCAGTCTGCAAAAGAAAATCTAAGGATTAGAGTAATGAACTAGAAAACTTAAAGAGACTATGTTCATGTAACTCCATGTTTTCCAGCTATACCTCAGTGATAATGCTTACAGCCAGCCCTCCTCTACCAGCTCTAGCTGTACGTCCAACACGATGAACATAGTCCCTTGGATATCTGATGCAAGCCAAGCGTCGAGTTAGAATATCACTTCAAATCACAGTGAATAAACTTTAAAAAAAAATCTTCACAACAAGGTACCTTGGAATGTCATAATTGATTACAAGGTCCACAGTAGGAATGTCCAAACCACGGCTGGCAACATCAGTCGCAAGCAATATCGGTACTTTCCCGGACTTGAATTTACTGAGTGCAGAGAGTCGCAAAGACTGAGAGTTCAGTGAATGCAAAGCTGCATTTTCCACTTCGAGCTCTTCAAGCATAAGACTTAACCTTTGACATGTTCTAAAACATGAACCAAGTCTAATCAGAAACTGACAAATAGAATCACCAGAGAATAGAATGTACTCGTAAAGTTATGAAATGAAACCTGCAAGTGGAGACAAAAATCATGGCTGATCGAATCTCCTTGTCTTCCATTTGCGACAAGATGTGCACAAGATACAGTTCTTTCGCATCTTTGTCTAAGAAAATGTACTGCTGCTTAAGAGTATCAACCGTCTTTAACCCTTCGTAGGCTTCATAGAAATAAGCTTTGTTTGAAGAATGCTCAAGCAAAGTCTGTAAGTTACTTGTCATCGTAGCGGAGAACAGCAGCGTTTGTCTACTTTTGGGAAGACAGTTAAAGATCGTACGCAACTCGTCTTGGAAACCAACATCAAGAACTCTATCTGCCTCGTCCAGCACTAAGAACTATTCAAACAAAACACACAAAAACACTAAAGGCTGAAACTTTCATAGCTCAAAGTTAACAAAACACACACAAAAATAGTAAAGGCTGCAACTTTTATAGCTCAAAGTTAACAAAACACACACAAAAACACTAAAGGCTTCAACTTTCATAGCTTAAAGTTAACAAAACACACACAAAAACACTAAAGGCTGCAACTTTCATAGCTCAAAGTTAACAAAACACACACAAAAACACCAAAGGCTTCAACTTCCATAGCTTAAAGTTAACAAAACACACACAAAACACTAAAATGCTGCAACTTTCATAGCTCAAAGTTAACAAAACACACACAAAACACTAAAGGCTCAACTTTCATAACTCAAAGTTAACAAAAACACTAAAGGCTTCAACTTCCATAGCTTAAAGTTAACAAAACACACACAAAACACTAAAATGCTGCAACTTTCATAGCTCAAAGTTAACAAAACACACACAAAACACTAAAGGCTCAACTTTCATAACTCAAAGTTAACAAAAACACTAAAGGCTGCAACTTTCATAGCTCAAAGTTTAACAAAACACACACAAAACACTAAAGGCTGCAACTTAAGTTTAACAAAACACACACAAAAACACTAAAGGCTGCAACTTTCATAGCTCAAAGCTTGATTAGAGTAAGAAAGGTGGATACTTTATACATACCTTAGTTCTAGAGAACACAGGAGGAACATCAGGATTATTCTCAAGCAAAACCTTAATCCTCCCAGGCGTCGTGATCACAACATGAGGCCGTGAAACCAAGCTCCTCGTCTGCGTCAACATATCCATCCCTCCCACAATCACAGAGCACCGCAGATTCAAACACGAACCCAAGGCCTTAAACTGCTCAGCTAGCTGAAACGCCAGCTCTCTCGTCGGCGTCACCACAAGGGCAAACACTCCATAAGGATCCTCAGCGAGACGGTTAAGTATCGGCAACGCAAACGCCGCCGTTTTGCCGCTACCGGTTTGAGCAAGACCCAAGACGTCTCGTCCGGAGAGTATCTTGGGGATGCAGTGGGTCTGGACTGGAGTGGGTTTAAGCATCCCGAGCTCCTTGCAGGTTTGGGATGCCCACTCGGATAGTCCGAGGGATTCGAAGTTGGTGGCGGAGGGTGTGGCGTCGGAGGAGCTTGTGAATTTCTCGAATTGGGGAGTGGGGTCGGGTTTTTGGGGTGGGGTTGGGGTTGGGGATGGGGTTTAGGGTTTTTGCGGGGTTTGGCTATGATGGTGATGCCACCTTCTGATGAGGATGTGGGTTCTTCCATTCTCGTTGGATCGGAGGAGAAAGTGTTGAGCTTTGACGAGAGTTTTATCGCCGGAGATGATAACAGTCGGAGGAATACGTTAGCCGCCGTTTAGATTGGTTTTGGAGATACATATAGACGCGTAAACTAGGGGTGTTCAAATCCGGTTTAGATCAACCTGGATATTAAACCGGAATTTAGAATTG
>CAJHQP010002963.1:0-75300 GCA_905132765.1 Moricandia arvensis | reverse complement strand
GGTGATCTCACTCAAGCCTGGTGAGCACCAACACCTGTTCGGCCTATGTGTGAGCCCCGAAATGCAAGGATCACATATTCTTCCACCCATATACATATACGGTCTGGACAGAGGACGACATGTTTACTTCTACGCGGAGCCGAAGTGCGCAGAGTGAAAGGTTATCATCGCGATCACAGGAGGCGGTCTCCTCGGTCGGTGCGAATCAGCCACTATCATTTTCCCTTCGTCTCGGCGTTCCGAAGCTGGTTCTCCACAGGGTGGGTGTGTGGGTGCGAAACGAAGAAACGAGCTGCGGGGTAAACATAACGGGTGTTCTCAGACGAAGACTGCAAAGGCTCACGTTCGAGCTTGATAGATAAATGATCGAGGAAGCGGAGTCTCCTCCCTCGCCTGCACAAGATCATGGCCTTCGTATAGCAACGGAGCTGACGATGGGATGGGGGTAAGAACCAGTAGCGCTCTGTAAGTTTTTGTTTGCTCGTGTCGAGTGCGGAGGGGTATGTGTGGAGTACATTGGGTCGGAGGTTTGTTAACCAGTAGGGCTGGGGGTTGGCGAGAAGTGTCCTCGGGGCGGGGGGGTGAGGTGGGGGGGTGTAACATGTTGTTTGTTCTGTTGTGGGGATAAGGAGGTAAATTTTAGAGGGCATGGGGTGTCGGAAAAATGAAGGTTGTGATAAATGATGTTTTGGAAAGGTAGTGTTTGTGGTGGGGGGAGGGTGAATGAAAGGGAGAGTGTGTGGTGTGGGATGGCGGGGTAGTATAATTAGGAATGCGAGAGATGGAGAGGTAGGTGTGTTGAGGAAGTTGGGTAGAACGAATATGTTCGAGGTGAGGGGTGATTTTTTAGTTTTTATGGATGGCGGGGTGGGAGTGTTGGAAGTTGGTGCATAATTTTGAAGGGGTGGGGGAGGGATTTTGGACTGGGTGGATGTGATGAGGTGGGAGGAGAGGGGTGGTTGGAGTGCACATGATGAAAGTAAGAGGTGTGGACGCGAGGATAGTGGGGGAGGAAGAGGGTAATTGGTGAGGGAGATGGAGTAGGATGCGTGCAGGTGTATAGCAGTTGTTACTATGATGGTTATGGTGGTATCATTGGGATGGGAAGTAGGCCATGTCATATTGTTTTATGCGGAGGAAGTATGATTGTAGAAATACAGATACTCAAAGTGTGTAAGACACTTATGTCTAAGGATTTTGGATTTGCTTAATGTGTGAACTGAAAACTAATTAAACATCGTTTAGGTTCATCTCTCAGATATATATTTGAAGCAAGCCACTGACAGACCATAGAGAGCATTGGTCAAACAAGACAAGTTTTGTTAGAATAAATTAACAGATGTGAAGTTTGATACATTTTAAAAATTATAGAGTACGTTAGTTTTAAATAAAACAAAATTTACATGAGATTTAATATATATATATAAGTTCACCATTGGTTATTAACAAATGGTCCTGTTAATATGTATGTTGTTATTTCTATTTGAATAGATAAAAGATATAACTTAGGGACCTATAACTTAAAATATTAGAAAAACTTAGTAATAGTAGTTCTTAGGTATACGAAAAAGGTAGGCATACAATTCGAATTAAAAAAAAATAAGAACTAAACGTTAATGAAAATAAGTTCATTGAAGCTTGTTTCATCGTAATCCTGACTAGTGCAGATATTACGTTGGCATATTTTCCAAATTTGAAATAAACAGATACCACATATTAGTAAATAAATGGTTCACACAAATCAAGAGATGATAGATGCACAAATTTTAGAATAAGGTTTCAGAGAGAGAAGAATATGAAGCCTGATCATCGAACAAACCGGTAATTTTAGAATAAGGTTTCGGAGAGAGAAGAATATGAAGCCTGCTCATCGAACAAACCGGTCGGATAAGGCCCATGACATGGCCCAAAAGCGTTAACATGGTCTTTAAGGGAGCGTTTGTGTTTAAAATCGGAACCACAAACGCAAACCCCAACGTTTCCCACAGTTCTTCTCATGAGTTCGCCAATCCCCTTAACTGCCAAGAGCTTACCGCAAATGCGACACGCGTAGGGCTTTTGGCCATGTTTGCGCTTATAGTGCGTTTGGAGCGTTCGGAAGTCTTTGAGTGGCTTGGACCGAGGATGATCGATGTGGTTCCTGCACCCTTCAACGCAGCAGTAACAAGGAATGCCTAGCATGGCTCTTGGCTGAGTCCCTTTCAGTGACTCTGGTCCTTTTCTGTATTGTGAACCGTGGCCCCACATGTGCATCTGCATTCATATTTGGAATGAACCAGGTTTCAGTACGTAAAAAACGAAAATGAAATAGATGAAATGGTTTGAAGATTTCAAGATATCTTTTAACAAACAAAAAGATACCTTTTAACAACATATGGTCACCTTATTAATGAATCAATTTTCATATCAGCAGCTGATTACATGATTTGTTAAAATCATATTACTGATAGATCAAAGTAAATTACTGAAGAAATACAAGTATTTATACTCCGACTCGATTCTATGCATTTGGCTGCCTAATGCATGACATTTTTTCCCATTAAAAATTAAACTAAAATTAAATTTGACGTTGAAATTCAGTGTTTTATGAGTTTTATCCCAAGATTAAGTATGTTTATAATATATATTAAATATTGTTTATTAAACAAAAATATATTGGATATAAGAAAACCTATTAAACGATAACAAGTCAAACATGAGTAAATAACGTAATTTTTGATCTTCTGTGTTATTAAAAGTTTAGTTTAGAATATGAAACAAACTTGAGTTAATTTGGATCGGAATATCACCATAAACAGACGTATTTTTAATTAAAAATAATAGTTCAGGCAATATTAACCAAGTTAATAAACTTATAAATGATAATATATCAAGATCCCGAGGGGGTTTTCAGTTAGTTAAATATAACTTTTGGTAAGTTCATTCATATACATAAATTATATTAGATACGTACATATAAGTAGTATATGAAAAATATATATATGATTTGGTTATGCACAGGGACACAATAAGCATGATATATATTGATAATTAAGTACCTGAAGATTGTTGATAAAAGAAAAAGTACCTGAAGATTGTTGTAGCGATTGAATGTCTTGAAGCATACATGGCAAGAAAAATGTGTGAAGCCTATTATAATTTGCTCCACCGTCGGAATCCAGTATGCCTTGCCGGAAGCTTCATTTTCAGTGTCTTTTCCGGCATCATAAGTGACCATCTCTTTCCCATTTTTCTTATTAGGCTTTTTAGCATCATTGCTTGAATTACCAGGAGGGCCGATGTGCAAGCTCACGTCCACTGCAGCGTCCTCTTCGTGTTCTTCTCCGTCCATATCTCCTTCTTCGTCAACATACGATTGCCTAGGTTTTAGCGTAAGGTTCGAGTTTAGGTTGATCCTATCGATAAGCGGTAAAGGTTCGATTAGGGTATTGTTGTTATTAGGGTTTTGGGTGAGGTTAGGAAAGAGATCAAGGGACTGAAAGTGGTCTCTAGGTTTTTCAGAAGAAGAGCTTGAGGAGATCTCATCCATTGAATGTGGTGAACAGTGGTTGGAGAGTGATGAAAACATTTGGGAATGTTTGTTTATAGATCTAAGTTTTTTCTTTTTAACTTCCGACTAGATATATAATTATAATTATAATTAAACTAGCTTTATATAATGATTGCTCTCTAGCTATCGAAGTAATTTAATGTTTACAATAAGTTTTTTTTACTAACAATCATGCAGGCACGTAAGTAGATCCCACGTATCAATCCTTCTTTAAACTGCGACGATGAAGATAGAGAAAATATCAAATATAATGTATTATATAAGATAGTCTTTATATGTTTATGAAACCAAATGTGAACAAAACGAATAATGAAAACGAAATTATAACTATAATTACCAAATAGAAGAGAAAGTAAATGAGAATCTCGGGGAATGTGAGGAGCAGACACTTGAGAATGCATGTGGTTGAGTGAAAACAACCTTTGTTAAGAAGGAATTTAATCTCCTCTGTTTAATCTCTTTGCCTATATATAGAATGTGAAGCAAAGAACCTTCAATTTTGTGGACCAACCTCTTCAAGTTTTGGCAAGTTTTTCATTGCAGGGTTTTGGCAACCTTTGGAATTAACGTAAGGTTTTTGCTTTTCTACCATAAGAATTTTCGAGTTTTGGTAATGGAGTAAATGCTAATTTTGAATTTACTTTTTTTATTATTTTATTATGGAAGTTGAGCCATTGTTTTTATTATTATTACTTCGGCTTGTGTTTTTGTTTGTATGTAACTTGTTTAATTCTGTCTAACGGTCAACACCTCGTCTAGTTTGGTAAGATTAGATTTGACATACCAATCGGAGAAAATTTATAATTAATTAGTATGGTTTTTACGGAAATTTATTCGTAGGTTACAGTTCAAGATGAGATTGATTTTTTTTAATAAAACTTAGATTTTGGTAAAGTGAATTTCTCTCGAAAAAATATTTCAAGTTTTATAAAGGTATTATTTATCTTTACCATGTTCTGCTTAGTCAAATATTAGATCGCATTACACAATTGATATTCATAAGAACGAATTATTACATACACTACTATGTGTAAAAAGTATTTATCTTTTAGTTATGTTGATTGAAATTGTGATTATATTTGTGACAAAAAAAAATTGTGATTATAATATTTCCAAAGTTATTATAACAGTGGTCAACTAAAAAGTATTAATTTTGTTTTGAGTTGATGGACTATGACTAGCATGATCATTAGTTCTTCTTTTGCTAATGGACTATGACTACTTTTTTTCTTCTTTTTTTTTGAACTCAGGACTATGACAACTTTTTAATCACTTAGTCGTAGTCATGGGACTCTCAGTTGAATAAAGATAGGATCTAAAAAATGGTCTAAAACCAGTATAGTAAGAATTCGGCCAGTTTGCCAATTTACTTCGGTGATATAGAGTATCGGCCCATGTGGCTATTCCCCCCCCCCCTCGCTTTTCCTAAATTAAAGTTAAAATATTATTCCCTTAGTTCCTCACTTCAATAAGCATTTCGATTTAAATTTGAGTTTGATTCGGTTTGGTTTGTTTGAGCCTAAAAGATCCGTAATTAAAGTAAACCAAAAATAGTTTGTTTTGATTTGGTTCGGTTGGGTTCAGTTTGGTATATGTCTAGTTCGATTTAATTAGTTTTTTTGTGATTGTTTAGTTCAATTAAATTAATTTTTAGTTTTTTTAGTTTGGTTACAAAATATAGTTTATAAAACATAAAATAAATTATCATTTGACATTAATCACTACAAGAAAACATGCTTATAACGAGGAAGAATGACGAGTTCTCGTTAAGTTATGAGTAGATAACAACGACACTACGACGAAAGGACAATTACTTGTAAAGACGTCGTAAATTTACCAGAAAAATAATTCGTCGTAAAGTAGATGTAAATTTACAATGCTTGTATGAGGAAAGAGAACATTCGTCATAAACTCCTTGCAATCTTACAAGGACTTTACGACGAATCATGTTTCCATTATTTTAGGCGAAAACATTTTGTAAGTGTGGTTCACATAACAAATTTCGTTGTAAATTCTTTTTAAATAATATGTTAAAGACTTGTAAAATTCTATTAAAATATTTCCTTGTAAATCCGTAGTTACACTTTCACCTACCAAACTTAAAAAGTTTCTATATATGTCATTCTCATTCGAAAGAATACACAAACAAAAAAGAAGAGAAAATCAAGAAAAAAATGTATGATGGTAAAACTATTTACGAGTTGCGAAGTTGGATGTATATGCACAAAGATTTCTCCGATAGAGTGACAAATGCATTTCTTAACGGGCTAGAGACATTCATCTACCAGACATGGCGTACAGCGATCACGCAGGAAAGCAGTAAGATGTTCAGTCCTTGTCGGAAGTGGAAGAATTCAAAATTTGCCCGTACTGAAACTTTATGAAAACATATAGTAAACATAGGTTTTACACCACAATACTATATTTGGTTTCAACATGGAGAAGTTTATGGTGGAAATGAAGCTAGTAATAGTAATTGTAATTTTCAACATGCTGGTTATAATGAAGAATCGATTCATTTGCATAATGAATATAGTTACCATCAGAAGGAACAGATGGTAGATCATGATAGAGTTCACGACATGATTATTGAAGCATTTTAAGAAACTACTACAACAATAGATGATGAAACTGGAAACGTTGAAGAACCTATTTTGGATGCAAAAATGTTTTTATGAAATGCTCGATGCTGCAAATCAACCAATCTACACTGGTTGTAGAGAAGATCTCTCTAAATTGTCTCTAGCAGTTAGGATGATAAATATTGAAACGGATCTTAATTTACCTGAGAATTTCATGGATGCATGGACTGAGTTGTTTAAAGAGTATTTGCCAGAAGACAACTTATTAGCTGAATCTTATTATGAGATTCATAAATTGTTTTATAGTCTTGGGTTGCCTTCGGAAATGATAGATGTTTGCATCGACAAATGCATGAATTATTGGAGAGACGATGAGAAGCTAGAAGAGTGTGGATTCTGCAAGAAGCTACGATTCAAACGACAAAGACGTGGGAGGAATAAAGTAATGTACCAAAAGATGTGGTACTTACCAATTACAGACAAGTTGAAAAGATTATATCAATCTGAGAGGATTGCCATAGCAATGAGGTGGCATGCTGAACATGTCCGGAGGGATGACGAGATTGCTCATCCATCAGATGCAAGAGCGTGGAAACATTTCAACAAAGTACACTCAAATTTCGCTAAAAAAATTTAGAATGTCTATCTTAGGTTATGCACAGACTGATTTAGTCCATTTTGAATGTTTGGGAAACAAAATTCTTTATGGCCAGTCATTTCTACGCCGTACAACCTGCCTCCGGAGAGTGCATGGAACAAAAATTTCTATTCTTGATCATATTAATCCCTGGTTCGAAGCATCCAAAATGGTCGTTAGATGTTTTTCATCAACCATTGATACAAGAGTTGAAGGACTTGTGGTCGGAAGGATTGAAGACGTATGATTGTTCCATGAAAAACAATTCGACGATGCAAGCAATTCTGATGTGGACGATAAGTGACTTTCTTGCTTATGAAATGCTGTCTAGATGGACTACACATGAAAGTTTATCTTGTCCACATTGTCTTGGATTTTCAGATGCTTTTTAACTGAAGAATGGTAGGAAGAGTTGTTGGTTTGATTGTCATCGTTGATTTCCCCCCCCTTCCATTGTTTAGTGACATGAGTATTTTTATTGTTCTAACATGGTATAAATATCTTAAACATATCACTATCAAATTAACCATATTCCTAACACACAAATAATACTCTTGCCAAAGGAGATCATGTGTATTACTTAGAGATCAAATCCACAAAGAGCAATGACACACAATAGATTTCTTATTTCTAAAGATTAAGCTAGGTGAATATATATATATATATATATTGGTGGCAAACAATCAGCTAAGGAAATATTTCTTATCAAGAAGTAGAGATGCAACATGGAAATATGCTAATAATGCAAATATGAAAATAATGCAAATATGAAAATATTCTAATAAACTAATTTGATGCAAATGTAAATATGCTAGATCTAAGGTTTCAAGCCCAATAGATTATAGTGAATAGGAAGCACAAATATGTAAGTGTACTAGAACTCAAATATTAACTATTCTGATTCCTTAACTCCAACTCTTGTATGCGAGCAAAAGGAAAGACCAACGATCGACGGCTATGGCCTGATGACGATCGACGGTGAAATCAGAAGGAAGTGTGAACGAGATTTGATAAGTCCACCAAACTTATTAGACCAGCTCTCGCATGCGCCTAACAATCTAGTTTGATGGAGTCTATTCTGGCACATAACCTACTCTCGTAGTCGTCCATGTCCTGCTTTCGATATCCTAGTTAGCTACTTTAGAATGCAAGCATTAAGCACAACTCAATTGATGGATATTAACTGAACGAGCAATCCTACTTTTGGGCTAATCCATGATTGATATCATTCAACCCTAAATCTAGTTGATGACTACTCAGACACAATCAAAGAAAGAACAATAGTCTAAATGAAATGCATAAATAAAATACTAGGGTTACAAATCTCCCTAAGGAGTTATGAATCTTCTGCCCTAAAAACCTAAAACGATAAAGCTTTGTAAGTTGTGTCAAGCGTTGCCTACGCTTGTACTTGCACGCTCTGCATGCTCTCAATACATAAGCATAAATATAGAAACCCTAAAACCTAGGTCGAAACTCGTCTAGGGCATTCTTGTCATTTGTCTTCCAAACTTGGGTTTTTCAATTGACTGTCTTCCGAGTTGGGTGTCGATCGATGGCAAGTGTGAAACATCGATCGACCTTGTTCTTTCATCATCGGTCGACTCCAAGGTTGTGTTGTCGATCGACGACAGTCTTGTACTTCGACTCCTCAAACATCGATCGACCTTGTTCTTTCATCATCGGTCGACTCCAAGGCTGTGTCGTCGATCGACGACAGTCTTGTACTTTGATTCCTCAAATAATCAGCTACGGATTTTTCTCCTCTAAATGTTCCAAAAGCTCCAAGTATCTCCATTTATCTCCAAAACGTCCCTGGACTTGTAAATACTCTAAAACATATCCTAGACACACTAATAGATCCTAAATAGAGTCTAGAATATGGCCTAAGACTGGTAATAAATAGGCTATATCAACTCTCTTAAACTTAAACTTTTGCTTGTCCTCAAGCAAACTAAGCCTATGAAAGAGGTTCTAAAAAGCGGAGACTCACATAATGTCTAAGTATAACTGTCACCTTACTTTGCTTCAACCATATCCTATCAAGTCAATCACATAGAAACTTTATATACCCTATCCTAGTATAGCATCCAAATCCAGTCTACCAACAACTTAGCAAAAACTAGTCTGACTCACCCCTCTACTGATTTTATTTCTTTGTATAAAATAAAAGTGCAGGCTTTACCTTGGGAATATCGATCAAAGGACACATGGACTCTACCCCTGCAAGTATATGAACAACTAGGCACAAAGTCTTCTCCGGTTCCTTTCTTCCCCCTTTTCTCCCTGAATCTTTCTTGATCTCAAACTTAATGGACAATGATGCAGATACAATCCATCTTGCCATCTTATTTTCGATGTTCCTCTTCTTTTCTTTTCTTTTCTTTTTCTTTTCTTTTCTTTTCTTTTTCTTTTCTTTTTTTTTTTGCTTTTTGGGAAAAGTTTCAGGCGAATAGTGGGGTCATCGGTAATGTACCTACCCATCGCTTCCAACAATGTGTGATCGTTCCTCCGAATTAGAATAATGGGGTCATAGGTAATTTACCTACCCCTCCGCATCTCGGGAAGTCATCTTAATCTTTTCAGCTATTAGGTAGATGCTGAAGAGAAAGAGAGAAGGGAACCAAAGGTGCAATGACTTGTACCTACATACTTGTAGAAGGAATCCGATCCATTGTATACCAAGCCCCAAAGCAAGGAAATAATGTAAGATTTAGTGTTGGAAACCAGCTTCGGTTCCTTCAAATTTTCTAAGGAAGTGTGATATAGTGGCAGGATGATCCACTTTGGTATCTCTAGTAATCTCTGCAACAACCTTCTTAAAATGGTGCTAAAGTGTGATTAGTCAATAATAAATCTTGATCGTAGTCCTCTTCTTGACTCAATAAAACTTTTTGAAAAACTTATATATATATATATATATATATATATATATAGAAATAAAACTCAAAACAAATCAACTAGCATTAGCGAACCTCCCTTAGACTTAAATTACACATTCCCCAGTGTAATCCGCCCCGGATTGGTTAAGAAAAATTAAATCATAAGTAAATAGATTAAGTAGGAAAACTTGGTACCAGACTCTGTAAAAGATTATCGATCGATGGTAGGCATGTGTGGTCCATCGATAGTCGCGATCCAATGTCGACTGATGGTGCCTCTGTGGTGCAATCGATGGTGACTCAGACAGTCTATAAGAAAAAACCGAAAAAGTAGTAGTATAAGTAAAAACGAAATAAAAGCTTGCAAAACAGTGGGTTTCCTCCCTCTCAGCGCTTGGTTATAGTCTTAAGCTCGACGTTGTGAACTCTCTGAATAGTATGAAGTGGGATCAACACTTGGAAAATAAGTGTCTAAATCTTCTTTGCTCTTCTGAAACCATGTACTAATGAAGCTCCTTATTGCTTCATCTCCTATGGTTTTCTCATTCCTTGTAACTGTTCTGGTAAATGCCATGGAATGCATACCTCTTGTAGTTTCCCAATACTGCGCTGTAGCATTCTAAATATGGCAGTTGCTGAGAAATATCTTCCTTCATAAGGCTCTGAGAAAATGCAATCTCATCGAACCTATCTTCCAATTCTATTTATGCTGCCATCATCTATTCATTGTCTTCAGTGTCAATCGATGGCCTGATGTTTCCGTCGATCGATGCTCAGTTGTCTGCCCCAATCGCATGTTGTCTCTGAACAATATCCACATCTTGCTTCATCTCATTCATGAGTGCATTCAAACCAGTGAGGCAGGTGTCTATATGATAGTAGACATCATACAACCTCTTGTAGAAATCATCCAATGACATATCTTGAGTTCTGTAGATCTCATTCACAATATCATCAATCTCTTCTCTGATGTATGTCTGTTGATCCTTCCTAGACATAGCGATCCTTGCCGCATGTTCTCTTAAACATATGTAGCACTGCTCAAACAAATTAGCTCTCTCTAGAACTGCTCCGATGTCTTCAGCTTGCACATTTACTACCCTTTCGTGTGTAGCTCGTGCATTACCATTCTCATCTCTGTAGATGCCATACTCATCTTTCTTTTCACAGCGGAAAATTCTGTTGCCTTCAGTATAAAACTCTCTCACCTTGCTCGAAACGCCAATTGATTAACGTCCTGATGTTGGTGTCGATCGATGGTGGCTTGAAAGTGTATGGACCAGTAGGGATTGGCTCGTACCTTTGCTCCTCAATATCGATCGATGCTGAATGGTGTGTGTCGATCGATGGCTTCTGCTGCTGTCCAAATAAAGTACTCGATCCATTAGCCATAATAAGGGCATCTGCTACATCCTCCTTAGATAAATGTAGGATTCTCCCATGAAGAGCCCATGCACATCTCTCTGGGTCTCTGAAAATTCTGAACTCATCTAGTATGAGATTACCAATATTGTCTCGTCTACTCTATGTTCATGTTCTGGTTCGCGTCTGATGTCATTCGAAGGCCATGAGTAGCTTGTGATCAATGCTGGATTATCCACTCTCGCGTTCATCACCCATCCAGCGCCTTCTGATGCCAGGCTACGATATTCAGTATGATCTTCCTCTAGGTAATCTTCATCGTATCTTTTGCATACTGGACGTGCGTCGATGGTGTATGGTGACCATCGATCGATGCGTGATAACCAGACTGTTGCACGAAAAGGTTTCCAGCACCATTAGCCATGACAAGAATGTTTGCAATATCTTCCCTCGTGACATTAAGTAGTCTGCCATCCATAGCTCTTGGGTGACCGTCTGGATCTCTCATGATACCGAAGTCATCTGGTTGTAGATAACCATATTCCTTCTCGTGTTCTGCAGCTGAATCTACTTTGGATTATGTTTCTTGGTCAGTATCGATCGATGGAATAGGGTTACCGTCGATCGATGTCGATTTCCTGAGTCGATGGGAAATATGAAAAACACCAGCCTCTTCCATAGTAATACCATAGTACTCGATTATCTCTTCTTCTTCTCTATAGTCTTCGTCGTACTCGGGGTAGGGTGTGTTGTAATCACCATCTGTGTGGTAATTGTTGATCGGTTCTGGAGTTTGAGTATCGATCGATAACAAAGGGTGGGTGACGACCGATTGCTGAACTTAAAGCGTGTCGATCGATAGTCTGGGTTGTGTGTCGATCGATGCTCCATCTTCCAACTCTTCATTAAAGTCATAATCGCAGAAGCATGTGGCCACAAGTTCTGCATTATCACACAACTTCGTGAGGACATGTTTATTCTTATAAATTTCATAATAAACATTATGATCAATCAAGGAAAGGCACAACCTGTTTGTCCTCATGTCGCAGATAGCTCCCACAGTAGCCGTGAAAGCTCTTCCAAGTAACAAGGAAGAATTCCAATTGATCTGGATATTCATCACATGGAAGTCTATCGGGACTAAGACATCCTGAATTTGCAGTGGGACATCTCTACAAATACGTCCTGAATCCACTCTTGAGCAATCCACAGAGATGAAAGAATCACTGGAAGGCTCCACTTTCAGGTTCAAATTTTCTCTCATAGCTGTGGGTATGATGCTCACCGACGATCTAGTATCACAGAGGGCGTTGGGAAACTTGTGGCTTTTGATCAGACATGGCACCAAAAATTTTCTAGGATCACTTTTCTTCTCTAGAACAATCCTCTGTTTCTTCCTGGGATGATCCTTTTAAAGTTTTTTGTCAACCATCATAGGCTCTGATGCACCCATCTTCTGCTACGAAGTTGTCATATTCACAATTTTGGAAACGGAACCCGTTTTGCTGCTGGGAACTGTCGATCGATTCTATGATCGATGCGTCGAATGATGTTCAAAGATTTTTCCAATTCTACTAACTCCCCAGGCACCATCGATCGATTCCCATTAACTATTGTCGATCGATACACGTGTGAGCTGTGGGGAAACTCAAATTTTCTACACGAAATCCTCCCTCTTGTATCCTTCCTCTCTTCACATCTACCCAAAAACCATCCTTAATCAGTGAATTGAGCTAGTGCACCTGTCCAGCCTCTGTTTTCTACTTGATGTTTTGACCTGCTGCATTACGCAGATGACTGTCTAGGTCATGCATGTCTCCCTTCTTGTCCAGAATCAATACCAAAGTCGCAACCATCTGAACTCGTCTGCTTTTGTGGATCGATGTGGATAGTTTGCTGTCGATCGTTGGTATGTGATCAGTGTCGGTCGATACTCGATTTCTGATGTCGGTCGATGTTGTCTGTAAAGAAGTGTCGGTCGATGTTGTCTGTAGAAGTGTCGGTCGACACGGTGTTGTTGCTGTCGATCGATGCTTGTCGTCTTTCTTGGTGGATCGTACATTCGAGTATATCGGGGTCAGAGAATAGTAGTCTTGTCCGTTATTGCTCCTAGGGTGTCTTTGCATGCACTTGAAAAACAAGGAAAAAAATATAGTAAATTGAAAATAGTAACAAACCTAGACTAAATCCTATAAATTAAATCTAATGGCGATCAATGCTCCCCGACAACAACGCCAAATTTGACATGAGTGTTTTTATTGTTCTAGCAGGGTATAAATATCCTAAACAAATCACTATCAAATTAACCCTAGTCTTAACACACAAATAAACTGAGCCATCAATGCTTCCTCGGATTCTTGTAACTCAAGTGAATGCATTACTTTCTCAAACTCTTCAAAGTACTCTTATACTGACCTAATACCCAGAGATAACTTGCGAAAACGATTGGTAAGTCTCGGTGGTAATAATCAGGAACATACCTTAACCTTAATAAGTACTTCATGTCAGTCCATGTTGTGACTGGTCAAAAATGGTTCCTTCTTATTTCAGCTACGTTTCTGTCCTACCATGCAAGAGAATTCTCGGTGAGTTTAGCTGGTGCTAAGGCCACCTTCTTGTGTTCTCAATAGCCATAGCACTCAAAGATGTACTCTGGACGCTTCTCCCAGTCCAAGTACAATTCCAGATTGGACTTACCTGCAAAAGTAGGAGGAACAAGTTTAATATCTTTGTTTTGTTCTGTAGGTTGTACCTCTCTATCTTGGTTGTTCCTAAGAGGATTCGTCTCCAAGGGTTGCGGTTTTGGAGAGGGTCATCTTCATCCAGACTTGGCATGCTCTCATCGTCGCCATCTTCATCATCTGGATTGGAATATTGGTTGTGGACCTGACCTCTCCTTTGAGGTTGTTCCAATCGGTCAGCCGAGTGTTGATCTGCTGACCAAACTCTTCGATGACAGTTCTCATCTCTTCTCTCATAGCGGACATGATCTGCTCCATGGTCAGAGGATTAGCTTCATCGGCTTCAAGGTCTCCCATGGCCCGACGTGTGGCTAACGCTTAATCAAAAACAATAAAGACTTAAAAGAACCATAGTAACTTATAATTTTAAATAAACTTGTGCTAGAATTAAAAAGTAAACTTTGTTTTTATAGGGTTTTCGGGTTTTGTTTTTTAAATAGGAGTTGGCCGCAAGAAAAGGTTGGACCAAAGGGATATCCTCGTGGCCAAAAAAAGGAAACAACACAATTTTTTTTGGCTTTTCAAAAATTAAGGATCTAAAAACCTAATCAACTAGGATTCACAATTTTTTTTAGGTTTTCAAGCTTTAAACAAAGAACACAAACGAAAAGATGCAAGAAAAGAACCGACAATATTTATGGGTTTTCTTTTTATAAATCGGTAAGCAAACCTAACAATGAACTAGATGCAAGCAACGACAGTTTTATGGGGTTTTATGAATAAGATAAACGTTCTAGATGAAATAACAAAAGCAAATATCTATGAGTTTTCGATTTATAAGCTGAAGAAACAGAAACAATAAACGGCTCAAAGGATAAGGGTAAGAAAGACCAAAGGAAGGAACCTTTGGCTCTGATACGAAAATGATATAAGACTCGGGGGAGCCCCTGGAAGGTGATGATGCTGGATTCTCAAGCTGGCTTTTATACACTCTCTTGAGAATAAAGGATGGTAGATTGATGAACACTTAACCGGATGGTGATCAATTGGGGATGGGATCTAACAAGCTGGCTGTCATATCCACACTTGCTGAACATGTTTGAAGGAACCGATACTGACCTCCAACCTAATTTAACTTAATTTGCTTGCTTTGTGGCTTGGCATACACTGTATCGGATTCCCTACAGGTTTGGAAGGTAAAATTCTATATGTTTATGATTCCGTTCTCTCTCTTCGGCATCTAGAAAACAAAAGATTGAGATGATTTCCTAAAAGATGCAGATGGGTAAGAAAATTTCCTATGACCCCATTATTCTAATTTAGAAAATAATGATCACACAATGTGGAATCAAAGGGTAGGTACATTACCTATGGCTCTCTTATCCGCCTACACTTTTTCAAAAGAAATAAAAAGAAGATGAACATGACGGACTGCGTCAGTATAATTGATTCATTGGATTTATTAAAAAATAAGAGAAAGAAAAAAGATTCATAGAATAGGAAAGAGGGAAGAAAGGGATCAGTGAAAATTGCATATGGGGTGAAGCTCAAGAAGAAGCTTTCCAGTTACTAAAAGAGAGGCTGACCAATGCACCACTACTGGTGTTACCAAACTTTTCCAAAACCTTTGAGATTGATTGCGATGCTTCTGGAGTAGGGATTGGAGCTGTTCTTATGCAAGACAAGAGACCTATTGCCTATTTCAGTGAGAAGCTATGAGGATCCACCTTGAACTACCCAACATATCATAAGGAGCTTTACGACTTGGTGAGAGATCTTCAGACTTGGCAACATTATCTATGGCCCTGGAAGTTTGTGATTCACACGGATCATGAGTCTCTCAAGCACTTGACTGGTGGGGGAAACCCATTGAAAATTTTCGTTATGTGATTCGGTACACGCAAGGCAAAGAGAGTGTTGTGGCTGATGCTCTTTCAAGGAGATATTCATTACTTTCTTTTGTGGAAACAAAATTGTTTGGGTTTAATCAGGTAAAGATGTATTATCTAGAGGACCTGTACTTTCAAGAGGTTTACAAAGAGACCAAAAAGGCTGAAGTAAAGTTCTATCAGATGAACGGTTTCCTTTTCTATGAAAATTGGTTGTGTGTGCATGCTTGTTCCCTAAGGGAGTTGTTCATTCGAGAAACACCTGGTGTAGACAAATGGGACACTTTTGCATTTCCAAAACATTGGGTGCTGTCAAGGAACACTTCTTCTGGCATAAGATGAAACAAGATGTAGAGCGATTTTGTGGTAGGTGTGTCACGTGCAAACAAGCTAAATCTCGGGTACAGCCCACATGTTTTTGCACTCCTTTACCTATTTCAAATGAACCATGGATAGATGTCTCAATGGATTTTTTGTTTGGCTTGCCTAGGACTAGGAAAGGTCGAGATTTCATCATTGTAGTTGTTGATAGGTTCTCTAAAATGGCACAATTCATACCTTGTTACAAAACTAATGATGCATCCATGGTAGTTGATTTGTTCTTTAAGGAAGTTGTTAGTTTGCACCGCATGCCTAGGAACATTGTGTCGGATATGCTAAGTTTCTTAGTCATTTTTGGAAGACTCTATGGGGCAAACTGGGAGCTAAGTTTTTATTTTCTACAAATTGTCATCCTCAAACTGATGGGCAAACTAAAACTATGAACAAGACATTATTAAGTCTTTTGTGTGCTATTATTAAAAAGAATATTAAGAGTTGGAAAGATTGTTTGCCTCATGTTGAGTTTGCTTACAACCGGGCATTGCATTTGACCACTAGTTTCTCTCCGGTTCAAGTTGTCTAAGCATTTAATCCTTTGCCACCTTTGGATATGCTTGTTTTGACTTTAAAAGAAAAAAATAACCTTGATGGCAAGAAAAGGTCGAGATTCTTAAGTATTTTCATGAGCAGGTCAGGAGAATTATTGAGAGATGCACCAAGTTGTATGAAAAATACAAGAACAAAGGACAAATAGAAGTGGTGCTTGAACCCGTAGATTTTGTGTGGATTCACCTAAGGAAAGATCGATTTCCCAATAAAAGGAAGTCTAAACTCATGTCCAAAGCTGAGGGTCCACTAAAAGTCATGAAACGCCTTGGCAACAATGCCTACAATATCGACCTTCCAAGTAAGTGGAATATAAGTTCAACATTCAACATTTCCGACTTGATCCCTTTTGTTTCAGTTGACTTGGATTTGAGGTCAAATCCTTTAAAAGGAGGGGATAATGGAGTGATTATGGAAAGTCTTAAACCTGAACCGGAGCTTAAACCAGACTTGGACGAGTCAGAAGAGTCGGATGGATCGATTGGAAATGCATGGATGTGTAGGATGGGTTGATTGGAAATTACCTGAACGAGTCAGACGATCATAGTGAACCGGACGACCAAGAAATGAAACGTGAAATGAAGTGACAAGATCTCAACGTCCATTTGAAGAATAACGATCACTTTAGTCGTCCAAAAAGGCCGAAGGAGCTAAATGGAAAAGGTCTTAAGGGTTTGGACCAAGAAGAAAAAGCAGATGTTCGTGAAGGTTATAAAACAGAACAAAAAGGAAAAGATGGTCGAGAGGAAAAAGGAAAAGATGATCGAGAGAGAAAAGGAAAGGTTCACCTGATGGCCTTTTCTTTTTGGTTTGGCGACAAGATCAAAGTTCAAAGCCTTAAATCAACATGTGGGTATTCTAATGCACCACATATCCGAGGAAGGACGCAAAGAATACTCGACCACTTGGTTCAACATTTCCATTATGGTCAAGAAGGAGTAATTTCCAATTTTATTGGTTTTCCTAGTTTATATTTATGTTGAGGTCGGTTGTGTTGTTACCTTTTCTCAAAGAGGCCGGCCGACAAGGTTTTTCATTTTACTTATGTTGGAGCTGTGAAACCCGCATTTTCGAAATAACATAATAAATAATAATCTCCTGAAATATTCACTTTATTACTTTGCAAAAATCATCTCAACACCGTAAATCCAATAAATAGAATTATATCCGAAAATAACGATAAACATAAATTCAAAAGTTTGAAAAAAGAAAAGAAATGAAAACGCCCAAAAAGCACCAATTCGATATGGTCACTCTTGATCGTCAGTCTCACCTGAAAGGGAAAAAAAGAGGGGTGAGTAACAGGGGAGTCACTCAGTGAGGTATGGGATGCTAAACCCGAAGTCCATTGACTCGGACATAGCACTCCGAATAAACATAATTTAATTATAACATGAAACAACCACGGCGCCTAAAGTGCCCAGAGAACAAACAAGGATCCTATGCGAGGTGCAGACTCGCTCACCGCCCACTCACGGGCTAACAACTCTGGGATAAGTGCCCAAGTACACCACTACTGGGACGATTATCGACCTCACGAGGCTACCGCTCAACAGGTCGACTAGGCTGGCCGCAACCCCCACACAACACAATCCAGCGTACAAATATACCTCTCTGTACCCGGCTAAAAATCCAAACTCTTCCCTAGTCCAACTATAAATATAAATCAAATTAAATCACACCAGCAAGAAATGTTGAATCATCTGACACCCTATTTCCTGTTTAAACAAAGAACCTAATAACTATCAAACAGATTCCAAACATACATCAGACCGACTCAATTCACGAAGACGGAACATATTAGAACTAAACTATACTTATTCGAAGTCCTAGGTCGTGTACGAGAAATTACGAGAATAGCCCTCACCTTAGCCAATATCGAATGACCGGAACTGAATCTAAAAATATACGAAGTCCCTTGACAATTTTGGGTTTCGGCATGGATCTCAATTATCACCAATGTCACGCCATATCGGATCCCAAAAGAATAGAGGTAAACATAAGCCATTATTAAAATCAATACAGTATATAATTAATAATTAATCTAGGGTTAATGGGCCTTGCCAAACAAGAAACCATAATATCCCATTAACCATTACGGCTTAGGTTTTGCGGCGAGGAGTCTTTGGTCCGGCAGCATAGAAAGCTTCTCCGATGGATCAACACAACTCATCGAAGACGAAAGTCAGTGACCGGTGGTGGTGAGCACGGCGTCTCCGGTGGATCATCATCAACTCTCGCGTGGCAAGGATCCTCCATACTTCAAGCGAGAGTGATGACTATTATGGCATGGCGAAGCTCTCCTCCTCCTCCTCACACAAGACGTTACATAACCAATAAGAAGAAAGCTAAAGAATAATTATAAAGGAGAAAGCATATGAATAAGGAAGAGAGGACACGAGTGGTGTGAAAGAGATTAATGGAGGCGGCTACTCACGATACACTTTTTTTTTAATTTGTTTTACTAGGTTAAGGAAAAGAAATATATATGATTAAAAATTGATGAACTTCAAGAACGCATCTTCAGGAAGGTAGAAAGGACTTAGTATAGTGATTTACATGAACTGATGCATTTAACTGTGCAGATTGAGCAACAGATCAATCGCAAGACAGCCAATACTGGACGATCCTAAACCTTTCAACCATGGGCATCTAATGTCAACAAACCAGCCGACAAAGGTACGACTGTAGAGATTTTTTTCTCGGTTCAAAGTTAAGAGTAATTAGCCACACAAAGGTCTTAGACAAGACCAGAGTAGGAACACTAACAATCAAAGAACTCGAGATATCACTTGTTTTAGATGTCAGGGACGAGGTCATATTGCTAAAAAGTGCCCAAACCAAAGAGTCATGACCATTAGTGCCAATGGAGACTATGAGTCTCAAGATGAAGCCGGCATTGAGGATATAGAGTCAGGAGAAGAGGTAGAGTATCCTACCACTGGATAGATGTTGGTTACCAGAAGAGTGTTAAGTGTAACCATCAACCCGGAGGAGAAGGCTGAAAGAGAGAATCTCTTCCACACTCGCTGCACCATTAAATATAAGGTATGTTACTTGGTTATAGATGGATGATCTTGTACTAACGTGGCCAACAAGTATATGGGGGACAGGTTAGGTCCTGAAATGACCAAGCACCCTCGACCCTACATGTTGCAATGGTTAGATAACAAAACAGAGTTGAAGGTCACATAGCAAGTTAACATTCCTTTTAGTGTTGGCAAGTATAAAAATGAACTGTTGTGTGATGTAGTTCCAATGCAAGCCAGCCGTATCCTATTGGGAAGACCATGGCAGTTTGAGAGAGACACTTTCCACAATGGTCGAATCAAATACTACTCCTTCAAATTCAAGGACCGTAAGTACAACTTAGCTCCTCGTAGCCCATTTGAGGTGCAAGAGCTACAAGCTAAGATGAACAAAGAGGACCATGTAAGTAAAACTAACCATATGATTTCTCATGGTTCCATTATTAAGACCCTAAGTGCCAAGGGTACCGTGCTGTCAATGATGTTAAGAGAGTGTCTAAGTATAGGAAACCAAGATCTCCAACTCCCAAAACAAGCTCAATCCGTGGCAGACAAGTTTCGAGATGTGTTTCCTGATGAGATACCAGCTTGGTTGCCTCCAATCAGGGGAATAGAGCACCAAATTGATCTTGTTCCAGGTTTTGCCTTACCAAGAAAACCAGCCTATAGGATGAACCCTGAGGAGACAAAGGAATTAGAAAAGCAAGTACAAGGCTTAATGTCTAAGGGATACATCCGAGAGAGTCTAAGTCCTTGTGTTGTGCCAGTTCTCTTAGTCCCCAAGAAGGACGGGTCGTGGAGGATGTGAAAATATTCTAATAAACTAACTTGATGCAAATGTAACTATGCTAGATCTAGAGTTTCAAATTTAATGGATTATAGTGAAAAGAAAGCACATATATGTAAGTATACTAGAACTCAAATATTAACTATTTTGATCCTTTTAACTCCAACTCTCGTATCGAGCAAAATGAAAGACCATCGATCGACGACTATGGCCTGATGTCGATCGACGGTGAAATCAGAAGGAAGCGTGAACGAGATTTGATAAATCCACCAGACTTATTAGACCAGCTCTCGCATGTGCCTAAAAGCCTAGTTCAATGGAGTCTATTATGGCAAAAAACCTACTCTCGTAGTCGTCCTTGTCCTACTTTCGAGATCCTAGTTGGCTACTCTAGAATGTAAGCATTAAGCATATCTCAATTGATGGATATTAACTGACAGGAGGGATTTTATGTATTTCAATTCAGACTCTATCAAATTAACCCTACGAACTACTCTTTCCAAGATAGGTCAAATTGTAGTATTTAGGGATTGAATCAACAGGGAGAGTGGGCACACAATAAACTCAATACAGTCTCGATTAAGCTAGGCAAATAGATTAATAAGCAGTAAATAAATTATAGTAGATAATTGATTGTTTAGTAAGCAAACAATAATAATAAATAGCTAGATCTAGGAATGCAGGCAAGTGGATTATAGAAGATAGAAGCTAAGAAAATTAATCATAGAACTCGATATCTAATGTAAAAGACGACCAGCTCTCGCTACGAGTCTAATCTATTGACTAAGTTTGATGTCTCAGCTCTCGCTTGTTCACACGAAATGTCCGTCGATTGATGGCAATGATCCTGCATCGATTAATGGTCTCTTGAGTCAAGTTTTATGACCTAATTCGACAATTTCACTAAATTAACTAAATCAACTCTCGTTGTTTCTAGCAACCTAGCTCAACAAGATTAATTCCGGTACTAGACCATGCTCTCGCTTGCGCCTAACTATCCTATGATCAGGGTTCTAGTTAGGTACTCTAGAACACAAGCAATAAACACAATTCTATTGATAGATCTAATAACCACCCTAGCAATTCTATTGTTTAGCTAATCCATCAATACCATTAAAAAACCTTAAACCTAACAAGAGATTTACTCATACATGATCTTTGTTACATAAATCATAGATGAATAAAATAGATAATAGAAATCAAATAAAGAACCAAATGACTTCCATGAGAACTCTGAAGGAGTTCGTCTCTTCTCTCCTAACCCTAGCACAATGAATAAGAGAAATCTTGGTTGTGGTCCTTTCTAAACAATGGCATAGAAACACATAAATAGGTTTTAAAGTCGTGCAAGGGTATTCTGGTAATTTGTGATTTCTTATTGGCTTAAGTTGGCCATAAAACAAGTCAGGACAGTCTTCTGGGATCACCGTCGATCGACTTCAAGGCTGTGCCGTCGACCAACAGTTATTTATGTTCTCGACAGATTCCTCATGCGAGGCAGGCAGACCACTCCCCAGTAAAATGAGCATAGCTTTGGCTGTAAGATCCTGATTGACCTCTAACTGGTGGCATTCGAAAGTTAACTCAAAGCTCTATCTTCTGTCTGAACATATAAATCTCACCGTGGAAAGGTCTCCATACATAACTAAACATCTGACGCATATGCGCAGTTCTGTATCTGCACAGTTCTGCATCTCTAAAAGGTCCAGAATCACAAAAGGTCTCTAGAACATAGCTGAACCTGAAAATACTCTAAAACATACACTAAAAACATATAATAGACTCTAAATAGAGCTGATATCATGGCACAATAGTGGTAACTATCAGGACCTATCATCAACTTAACTAGTAATCCTACTTTTGGGCTAATCCATGATGGATATCATTCAACCCTAAATCTAGTTGATGACTACTCAAACATAATCAAAGAAAAAACAATAGTCTGAATAGAATGCATAGATGAAGGTTCCAATACAAATCTCCCTAAGGAGTTATGAATCTTCTCCCCTAAAAACCTAAAAATATAAAGCTTTGTAAGTTGTGTCAAGCCTTGCCTACGCTTGTACTAGCACACTCTACATGCTTTCAATACATAAGCATAAATATAGAAACCCTAAAACATATGTCAAAACTCGTCCAGGACATTCTTGTCATTTGTCTTCTAAACTTGGGCTTTTCAATCGATTATCTTGCGAGTTGGGTGTTGATCGATGGAAAGTGGGCAACATCGATCAACCTTGGTCTTTCATCATCGGTCATTTAATGGTTAATTGATAATTTACATGTTTTATATGAACTATCTCTAGGTGTGATTCATTTGATGATTACGTGATATGCACAAAAAGACTTATATGTTTCGTCCAGGAAGCCCATCATAAACATGACAAACACTATCATACAAAAAGCTATATTTAGATATGTTACTAAATACGTTTTTATTTCGATACTAACAGGTGATTCTCCTCAGTCTAGCGGCTAAGCACTATTCTTACTATACTCTGGCTTTACGTTCCCCTCCCCGCGTTCGATTCCGCTTGGAAACGCAACATTTTTCATTTTCAATAAAATAACCATTATTCTGTTTTATACTTTTAAACACTATGACAAACAGATGATTCTCCTCGGCATAGCGGCTAAACCACTATTCTTACTATACTTTTTTTAACAATCCACCTGTGTTCGATTCCCCTTGAAATCTAAAGATTTTGTTTTAATTAGTTCGAGAAATGAACAATAGGAAAACCCAACCTGAAAACGTTAAATGATATCCTAAAGCATATGTTTGGTTTTGAATTCGAAAAAATGAATTATAGAGAAACCCAACCTGAAAATGTTAAATATTATCCTAAAGCATGTGTTTTAGGTTTATTAAAGCATTCTTGAAGATGTACCATTACATCCTGAAACTGCTTCAATAACAAACTAAAAGAAAAAAAAACGTCTTCATAATTCATTAAAAATTTCTTATGAACATTTCTTGTCCCAGTCAACATTCATTCATAGCAAACAAAGTTCAAAAACATAGTTTTAGCTAAACATAAAACGAGTTTAAAATGTTCACTCGTTTAACCTTCCTTGAAATCATTTTCCACAAACTGTTCAAATATCTCACAAGCTAGTTTGCTCCTCAATCCATCGCATTATCATCATTTACATTGGACATGTTCTTCAATCCCATTGAGTGGCATTCTAGCATCTTGACAACAAAGAGACCAGAGTTGAAATCAAATTTTGTCTTTGGAGTGCCTTCTGCCTTGTCAACATGAAATGGAAGGATGTTCTTTCCAACGATCTCTTCACCCAAAGTTTTCAACATCAGGGCATGAATCAACTATGTGAAATTATGTCACTGATGTTTCTACACCAACCTATAAAGAAAATTAATTAAGCAGGAAGAATGTTTACCTACCAGCTTTTAGATTTGAGGAAAATCAATGTTTATATCTTCTGTTGGATGACAAGAATGAAAGTGTGTGATTGTTTTGTTCGCCAGATGTATCTCCATCCCAATCCAGTGGTAGCGCTTTTTCCCACGAGTATCACCATAAATAATCTCGACATCTTCCACCCATTTCATCCTTGGAAATCTTTCCCCTCTAACAATTTCTCTTTCATAATTAGTAAATTTCTTTTTTTCCTTTTCTAGGTGGCTTCTTGAAAAGGTCATATATGTTCTCCAACGTGTTGAAGAATGTGGGCGATACAAAGCAAGCTTTTGGAAGCTTTTTTGTCATTGAATTAACTAGCTCGCTCAATTCTCCTACAATTTAGCATTGCAAACACAACGTCTATTTCCTGGGATAAGAAAATCAATTGTCAAAACATAATTAAGGATACAAAGCATATTTTTAATAAATTACCTCTTCAAAGAAACTTCTTTCTGGATTTTCCATGAATTAAAAGAACTCTTTCCTTTTTGTTCTTCCATTGATACAAAGTGGCCTTTAGTTGAAAAAAAGATTGATGTATCAGTTACAAATTTTATAAATAAATTAAGAATATATATATATATATACAAAGACAGAAATATGCTTACATTTCATGTATTCCTCTTAATGACATTCAATACTGAAACCTTGAAAATTGATGAGATTCTGGAGTCATGAATGGATAAATTGGGAGGATAACCTGAAGTGTTACAGGTAAAAGAAGGTTACTAGGTCGTTTTGGCTCATTCCGCTGTAGAAAAGGAAGATTATCTACTCTTTGTCTCTTTAATGAACCAGGTGCTTTCTTTTTATCACCAATAACAGTCTTCCCCTTCAATCAAACAAACACAAAGTTTATGATGTTGGAATGTTAAGAATTTAGGAAGGTTGTCTCTTTATTTATGAAACCTTCCTAATATGATGTACAAGGATTTTCATACCTTTCTAACACGATTTCTTGACTTGGATTCAGACTTTGTGTATGCGGTTCTCCTCTGTTGTAGCTTACTTTCATCTGGAAAAAATATCTATATCAAATAATTCATGTGCATTTTTGTGCAAGTGATCTAAAGCATATGTTTTACCTCTTTTGCCAGCTTCCAACCTCCATCTACCCATTCTATATGGATATGCAAGTTACAAGGTTCAAACTGAATTATTTCCTGAGAAAAATTAAGACCAACAGAATATTTGTTATCAATCAAATTGATACGCTTCCACGTTATCCAACAGGTTAAAATCTTTCATTTCTTGTTCATTATTTGGTGGTAGAGGATGGATTATGTCAATGGATACACTCTTGTTAACTCTTTTGAACCGCTTCTCTTGGTCCAAAAAAAATGTTGAGTACTCAACAATCAGTTTCTCAACCCCATCAACCAGATACGTTTTCATTGCATTTTCTGGGTACCATATTCGACTAGTAGTATCATCTTCATATGCAATTTCAACATTTGCACCGATTTCAAAGAGGGTGGCACTTTGTTATCTTCAGACTGTGATGATTTCGATTCACGTACATCGGTCGTTTGGTAGTGGTTACATATTTATTACAGTTTGTAAAACTACAAACATACCTTCTATGTTCCTGAAAAATCTATAGGAATTGGAGTAACAACTGATGTCTTCGATATGTTTGTGGAAATGACCTCACTCATAGGATTTATCACATCCTGAGAAAAAACATTTTGTTAATTATATGAAAAATACAATTCAACTTTAAGTTCAAAATAAAACTTACATCATTAGCAAGAGTTTCGCCTGCTTGGTTTGGATTGCCTTCACCATGAGTTGAAGGTGATTCATACACTAGCGCTGTTTCATTCTGCAAGTACAAAAATGTTCAGGAATGCAATCATGAATATGTACAGAAGCTCACCAAACTACTTCAAAACTAGAAAAACTACAAGACATATCTTCTATATTCTTGAAAAATCTATAGGAATTGTCTGAGTTAGAGGCAGTGTTGGAGTAACATCTGGTGTCTTCGATATGTTTTTGAAAATGACCTCAGTCGTAGGCTCTGTCATATCCTGAGAAAAACATCTTGTTAATTATATGAATAACAATAGTTTATCTTCCTAAATACATTCTAACTTTAATTTCAGGAAGGCAATCATGCATATGTATAGAAGCTCACTAAACTATTTCAAAACTAGAAAAACTACAAGATGTACCTTCTCTATTCCTGAAAAATCTATAGGAATTGTCTGAGTCAGATGCTGTGTTGAAGTAACATTTGGTGTCGTCGATATGTTTGTGAAAATGACCTCAGTCATAGGCTCTATCACATCCTAATAAAAGCATCTTGTTAATTATATTCATAATAGTTTATCTTCCTAAATACATTTCAACCTTAATTTGAGGAAGATAATCATGAATATGTACATAAGCTCGCTAAACTATTTCAAAACTAGAAAACTACAAGACATACCTTCTCTACTCCTGAAAATCTATAAGAATTGTTTGAGTCATAGGATGTGTTGGAGTAACATGTGGTGTCTTTGATATGTTTGTGAATATGACCTCAGTCACAGGCTCTATCACATCCTGATAAAACATCTTGTTAATTATATGAATATCAATAGTTTATCTTCCTAAATACATTTCAACTTTAATTTCAAGAATGCAATCATGAATATGTACAGAAGCTCACTAAAGTACTTCGAAACTAGAAAAACTACAAGAGGTACTTTCTCTGTTTCTGAAAAATCTATATGAATTGTCTGAGTCAGAGGCTGTGTTGGAGTAACATCTGGTGTCTTCGATATGTTTGTGAAAATGACCTCAGTCATAGGCTCTATCACATCCTGAGAAAAACATCTTGTTAATAAATTAAAAAAAAATCATTTCAACTTTAAGTTCAAAATAAAACTTACATCATTGTCAAGAGTTTCAGCCGCTTGGTTTGTATTTCCTTCACTATGGTTAAAGGCGACTCATACACTAGTTCTATGTCATTCTGCAAGTACAAAAGGTTTAGAAAGGCAATCATGAATATGTACAGAAACTCACTAAACTACTTCAACACTAGAAAAAGTAAAACAAGAATATAAAATATATGTGTTTTTCTCTAATTATGACACACGAACTTTAAGTTCTTTGTTCTCTTTTTCCATCAAAAGCAAGCGAGAGTTCATGATCTCGAAATTCACTTCCAACATCTCATTTACTCTCATAAGCTTTGTTGTTACAGACTCTTCGTTTGAAGAAAATGCTTGGCCAATCTCCACATTTCCAAACAAATAAGCTTTTCAGGCTATTTCTCACGAGCAGCTTAAAGTTCTACTGAACTATTTTCCAATCTTCAATTGTAAACCTATATCCTTTTTGGATAAATCCGCCATTTGATCCAGATTGGCATCAATTTCGTCTACCATTGAAACATTATCTTCAGGATCATGCCGAATAAAAGGAAAAATGCATGTGAATTTCAGCTACAACAACAACAAAGAAACGGAATATTTTGGTAAGCATTAGTTTTTTTCTTTTAAAAAGAAGCTAAATAAACATAAACAATACCCCCAAGAAGTGGCAACTTACATTTACCGCAGATTCATAGCTAAGAACTTGTGAAATAGAAATATTTGATGTGAATGTGTATTTCTCACATAAGAAGATAGGCTTGGCCTCTTGAATCTCGAGAATAGGAATGGTTCTACTGTGTACAGATTGGAGCAAAGGAACCGACTTTAGTATCGACAGGTGGAATGCTAGAGGAAATCCCTGCAAGTCATTTTTTTCTTCTCAAGGTTGGAATCCACAGCATTTTTTAATTGATTTAAGCAACACAATATAGGCTTCTCATCCCCATGGATATGTCAATAATACATTTAAATATTGTGCTTTCCTAGCACTGTCCAAAGAGAACTTGCAGTTTTCACTCCTTGTTCGATTCTGCAAAATAAGATAATCAATATAAACATTTAAACTTTCACTAACATTCAACATCATCCAAAAACTCCCAATTTTTGAAAAAAACCTTAATTTCAATTTACTATCATAGAAATTCAAAATTTACATGGGTGAGCTTCGACTTCTAGTTTCAAGAGCGGCGACGGTGCGATTCTGGCTGATTTCGTCGAGAGGAGAAGGCGACGGCAAAATCTGTTTTTCTTACCCGAATCTGGTTCTTTTGGAAACCCAACCCAAAAATGTTAATTTCTAACACACAAATATATATTTACGGTTGTTAGTAAATACGTTTGTGTTTCGATACTAACATATGATTCTCCTCAGCCTAGCGGCTATACCACTATTGTTACTGTGCACTGGCTTTACTTCCTCCTTGCTCCATCCGGGTTTGATCCTTGTTGGATTCCCACCTTTTTTATTTTTTTTTAATTGATTCGAAAAATGAACCGGTTTGGTTCCTTCCGGTTTTCGGTTTTTTATTAGCAGTTAGTTAAATAATAGGTGTATGCAGTACGATTCTTTTCATTCGCACACTTTCTCTTCAGATTTATATAGGTAATGCGATAAGTCTCCTTCGTTCATCCATCTTAGGAATCTCGATAAAAACAAAATGGGGCTAGTTTTCACTTTTCTTGTAGGGTTTCTAGTGATGGTGAGAAGATTTTATTGTTGGTTGGTTGGGAGGCCACACATTCTCGATCTCCCTCCAAAAGTCCTTGAAACCATACTCCTTAAAGTCACCAATCGCTCATACACCGATCTTGTCCTCTGCAAGAAGGTTTGTGTGGCTATGAAGAATTTGGTTCAAATAGAGATATTCTTTAGGAGCGTCGACCTCTTCACCATGGATACGCCTTGGCGAAACATCCATAGCAAATTAACTTTCAATCGGGCTTGTTTCCACTATAAAAACGCTCTACTCTCTTCATGCTCGGGGCTAGAGATTCTGGACTGATAACATGGAAGGACTCTCCAGGATTCAACTAGCCGCTGAGAAAGGATATGATTTGGTGCTACACCTATACTCATTTGACAAGGATCATGTTCCCCGGCATGGTTTTGAATGGTGCTTTGGTCCATATCTCTAGGGAATTTGTCCGATATCCAAAGCGTAAGGTCAAAGCATCTTCAAGGAATTCGTGGTGCAACAGGCTGCCCCCACTCTATGTTAAAAGGGTCTCTCAACTCGATGTTTATTATGGAGAAATCAATAATTGCTCGTGTCAAGTGATTTATGGATTGGGAGAGTCGTGGGATGAGTGGTACAAACCGGAGTCAATCTGTTTGCGTGCTTCTGGAAGATGGAAACACTAGCGTTCGATCAAGAGTTTCCTAAGAGGGTTACGGAATTGCCATTGCTTGAATACCCTGAAGATGTTGAAAAATATACGCATATGTTCCTGCTTAGTCTCTATTAATATTGTTTTGTGTTGGTTTAATTGGGTACGATGTTTTACTACTTCATGTGGTGTTGGCTTTATGTTTGGTCATCTTTTTGTAGTGTGGGCTTTATGTTTGGTCATCTTTACTACTTCATGTGGTGTTGGCTTTATTTTTCACGAAACCCAACCTGAAAAATGTTAAAAGATGTTATTATAAAACATTTGTTTTGTTTTTTTTAAAGCATTTCTAAAAATAAATTATAGAAACCCAACCTGAAAATATACAATGCCATCCTGAAAATGTACCAAGCCATCCTGAATATGTACCAAGCCATCCTGAAAATGTACCAATACCAAACTAAAAAAAAACGTCTTCATGATTCATTCATTACAAATGTTCATTCCTAGGAAAAAAGTTCAAAAAAGAGTCTTAGCTAAACAGAAAACGAGTCTCACATGTTCACTCCTTTTAACCTTCTTTGAAATCTTTATCGATAAACTGCTCGAAGATCTCACAAGCTACCTTGCTCCTCAAGTCCAGCGCAATGTCATCATTAACTCTTGACATGTCATTCAATCCCAGAGAGTGGCATTCGAGAATCTTGACAAGTACAAGCATTCCAAAGGCTCCGTCTATATGATGCCAGAGAAACATCAAGTACAAGGATTTCATACCTTTCTAACACGATTTTCTTGACTTGGATTTAGACTTTGTCTCTGCAGTTTTCCTCTGCTGCATCCTTCTTCCACTTGAAAGTTTTAAAGAAAAAAGATATATCAAACAATTTATGTAAATTTTCGTTTCATTTTCATATATTTTTTTTACAAAATCTTGTTGACTTGGTCTCAGACTCTTGTGTCTGAGATAATCCTTTGAAGTAACCATATTCCATCTAAAAAAACAGATATATCAAATAATTGATTGTGGATTACAATTTAAATGATTGCAAGGATTTGTTTTACATCTTCTTCCATCTTCCAAACCCCATCTAGACATTCCCTATGGATGCGCAAGTTATGATATTTGAACATAATTGTTTCCGTTGAATTGTTGAGATAGACAGAATATGTGCCATCATTAAAAATTATGTTGACTTTTTCACTGCACCATGCTGCATTGTGAAACCCATCCACGCAACCTACTATGTCAAAAATTTTGTGTTTCCAGATCGTGGTGGTTTAGGACGTATTCTGTTAATGGGTGCCGCTTCCAGAACTCTTTTTTGGCTGATTCTTTTGGTCCAGCATAGAATACTCAACTGTCACCTTCTCCACCCCATCACACACCTTCGTAGTCACTCCATTTCCTGGATACCATATTTAACAAGTAGTATCATCTTGTGATGCAACCTCCACATCTACACCTATTTCGAGTAGAGTTGGCACTCTGCTTTCTTCAGTCTATGAAGATGTAATTTCAGTGACATCAACCGTTTTGATCTTTGTTGGGTATTAATTAAAGACTTACCTTCTTGGTTTTTGCTTGATTTGAATTACTTTCATCGGTTTTGGAATTTGTCACATTCCATGTCTCGACACCCTGCAAGTTTTAAAAAAAAATCAGTAAGGAGTTTCTAAAAACGTTACAATGCTTCATAAATTTAAGAAATAAAAAGTTGCATACGTAATTGTTAAAGCCGGGTTTTAAAACTTGAGCAATACCTTGTTTGTTTGTGAAAATTCTATAGTGTTTGACTGAGTTAAAGGCTATGTTTGAGTAAGGGTATTTGATGAAATGGTTTGTGAAACCGTCTCTATCATACAATATGTAGTATCCTCGAGAGTTTCATCTGCTTTATTTGATTTTGAAGGCGTCTCCTACAATGGCTCTGCGTCAGTCTGCAAGTAAAAAATAATCAGGAAGGCTATCATGAAAATGTACAGACGCTTCTGAAACTAAGTAAAATAAGAATGAGCATATACTTGTCGCGTCACATTAGAAGATATAACTTGAGTCTCAGTCTTTGTCTGAGCCCCAGTCTCTGTCTAAGCCTATAAGACAAAGAAAACGGTAAGAGATCAAGTATATAAATAACAATAATCAGGAAGACTATCATGAAAATCTACAGACACTTCCTAAATACTTAAAATAAGAATGAACATATACTTGTTGTGTCACATTAGAAGATATAATTTGAGTCTCAGTCTCTGTATGAGCCTATAAGACAAAAGAAAACAGTAAGAGATCAAGTATATAAATAACATTTTTTCACTAAATATATTATCTTACCTCAGTATTTTCTTAAACTGGTGGAGACATTAGACTTTTTGGAGAGTCTAGTGTTTCATTCTCCTTATAAAAAAAACAGAGAAGAAGTGGTTATGAAGGGTTTCATACAATTATATGTAAAATTGAGTTTTTGTTTTTACCTTTTCATTGTTCAAATGGAGTTTGATTGTTTGGTCATTGCTTAGACAAGGTGTTTGATGAACTATTTCAGGAGTAGCATTCTATTTTTCCTCCAAAACTCTGATACACGAAGTTTAAGTTGTTTGTTCTCTTTTTCCAGAAAAGAGATGCGGTCGCTCATGGTCTTGAAGTTCTCTTCCATCTTCTCGCTCATTGTCTTTAGTTTTGAAACTAAAGATTCCTCATTTGAAGAAGATGCTTGGCCTAGCTCGACATTGAAAAAAGCCTAAATCTTCTTGTTTTTTCTTCAATAGCATCAACAACATCTATACATCTATTACTCTAATCTTCAGCTGTGATTCTATATCTTTTTTGACGAAATTGATCACTTCATCTAGATCTTCATCATCTTTGTTTTCCATTATTAAACAGTCTTCAGGATAATGGGGTACTGAAGGTAAAAACGTAAGTGACCTTCAACTACAGCCATAATAGATCCAATGCATTAGTTTTAAAAATATAAACAGAATCAAAACAACAAGAAGTATCAACTTACATTTACTTCGGCTTCAACCCTTAGGACTTGTGGTAGAGTTGGAGTCATTGTACTTGTGTATTTCTCACACAAGAAGGAAGGTCTGGCTTCTTGAATCTCTAGGATAGGATTGATCGTAATGTATTGATATTGCATAAGAGGAACCGACTCTAGAATCCAAAGATGGAATACCAAAGGGAATCCCTTCAAGTCATAACTTTGTAGCAGGAGGCTCTCAATAAGCAGGAGCATTGAAAAACAGAATCACGAATCAGAAGAGTTTTCTCTTGTTTTAGCGAGCTACGTTTTCATGTCCTCTAGTTTGTGGCTGCCTTCAAGGAAGTTCCAGTTGTAATTCTCTGTGTCGTTCCGTTGTAGTTCTTGTTCTTCAATACATCTCAACCCAATCATCATATGGAATTCTCGAATTGAGAATCTAAGGAGCTGGCCTCCAAAATGAAACACTAACTCGTTCTCCTTTACTGTCAATAAGCTTCTGGTGAGCAAGGCATGAATTATCTTTTAGATAACTGCAAATGCCTCTCTCCAAGTTTTATAAGAGGCCCCATGAAATTGTTCCCGAGTCTTTGGCATTCTTCCTCTTTGAGAAGGTCCTTGACAATTTCGATGTTACCAACATTTTAGAATTGGTTAATCGTAATTGTCTGCTGCGGTTCTGACCCAAAGTTATATTTCAATGGAGTAAGTGGCACTCTCATCGGAAAATAGTCTCCCATTTTTTATTTTTCCTGTGTAAAAAAATAGTCATTAACAAAATTTTAGGAAAATCTTCCTAAAATTGAACAAATGCTTCCTGAAATTCATAATAGGTCTTTGAAATTGAAAATTAGTATCTTTGATTTCACATATTGCTCTTTGTAAGGCTTGTGACCCTAATTTCAATTTCAAAGACCAATTTCAAAGACCCTAATTTCAATTTCAAAGACCAATTTCAAAGACCCTAATTTCAATTTCAAAGACCCATTTTGGAACCAAAGACCTTAATTTCAGTTTCTTATCATTTTTTCAAAACTTACCTTCGCAACTAAGTAAAGCAATTCGAAAGTTTTCGACGAAATAAACGATCTTGACGAATCTAAGACCTTAAGAGGAGATGGATACGAAAATTGAGGAGGTTTACCGATATACGCCGACGGAAGAGAAAGCTTGAAGTGGTCTAGCGTCACCGTGATTTTGTCGCCGTTGCCGTGATTTCTTCGTCATCTCCATGATTTTTTCGTTGTCTCCTTGATTTCATCGCCGTCAGTTCGTCGTAGAAGGGGTGTCGTCGCGAGAGAATGTTCATTTTATGTTTCTTTATGAATTATAATCTTAGGAGTTAATTTGAGACAGAAACTTTAAGGGGCTATTTTTGAGACAAAAACTTAGAAGGGGCTATCTAGGGGAAATTCCCATAAATCAATTAGGCCAAAGCCTTTATCAAAGGCCTAAGGAAAGTATGTCAACTCATGTCTTCTTCTGTCTTGTTAAAATCGCCTGAAACAAAAAGCTCTCTTCATGTTTTCGGTCAATCCACAGTGCACTTCCAAATCCAAATAATGCATTTCTATAAGGATTCCAAATGACTCTTTCATAAATCGGTATTCCCTTGTGATTTCAAGTGATTCCTAGCGATAGCAGTTCCGTTCCTCTTCTGGAGCGCCTCTTCCGAAGCGAGAATCATAGTTCCGCTAGCACTTCTATGGACACAATCAATTTATGGGCTCTTTGAAAAATTTATTTTAAGCACAATTAACTGAGATTCCAGTTCAACAAAAATAACCTATACGAAAATCAATTTGCTATACATGGTGTTTATGGACTGCTGACATGTCAGAAGCATAGAAACCTATTTAGTGATGTGGCAGTACCATGACGAAGAAAAACTCTTCTTTATATAAATAGATAGATTCTGATATTTAATTTAATCTAGAATTAATCATTCATAAAAAAATTGCTAATCGGTTCTTAGGTTTTACTATTATGACTCTTATTTGAAATTTTGGAAAATCTATATCAGAGAAATGAAAGTGTGTTATTGTAGTGTAAGCCAGATCAACAATGCTGCCTACTCTATACCCACTAATAATTAACTCTCATCTCTCCAGCAATGGTGAATTTATATATACCTTTTTGTTTCACTATCTTCTCTCCTCCCTCGTAACTGCCTTTTCATTATAGACTCTTCGCTTCGCATTTTTTTATGTCGCGTCCAAAA
This sequence comes from Moricandia arvensis, assembly GCA_905132765.1. NCBI lineage: Eukaryota > Viridiplantae > Streptophyta > Magnoliopsida > Brassicales > Brassicaceae > Moricandia > Moricandia arvensis. The sequence goes on along the minus strand of CAJHQP010002963.1, from coordinate 41,146 downwards.
GCCACAGCCGACGATTTTCTATCTCTTTTAGGATCACCCTCCTCAAAGTAAACTTTCTATACCATCGTATTTCAACAACTTTGCTCATGTCTCAAACCTCATCCCACTGAAACGCTTAAACTATAACTTGGATCGAGACGACACTCACTTAGCACTGGACTCTATTCAGGGAAAATTGACGCTGAATATAATGACAATTCTTTGAAATGGTGGCCACCAAAGGTGGTTCTCGAGCTTGCTCATCTCGCGGTTGATTTGTGCGGTGATCCGGTTCAATTGTCACCACAGCGACGGCGTCTTCATGCAAGTGATCGATCAGGTCACATTTGGTGAACACTTATGTTTCATGGAGTCGTAAGAGTCTACGTGGAAGCAGAAGCATTTTAAAACGCGAATCGGTTTATTAAAAAAAGATTAAGAAGCGGATAAGTGTTGTAAACGTATATATACTAATGTGAATATAAATTTTTAGAGAAATAGAAATGTAACAACCTTACCGTGGGACCCAGCTGGCTAGTGTAAGACATATGTATAGCATAAGGTTATGATTGTAATTACTTAACAGTTAACCCTACTGTAATCTCTTATATAAGTTGTACTCTCTACTCATAATAGAATCATTCAGCATTCCATAGCATTGTATCAGAGCCTAGATACCTAAGACCTAAAAAGATAAAAAGAAAAAATAAACAGCCGTCAAAATTTTTCCAAACCATCTACGGCCATGTCTACATCTTCCTCAACCACCATTGCTGTCTCAGACTCTACTTCTTTACTCAATGTCAACATGACAAATGTAACGAAGCTCACTGCAACAAACTTTTTGATGTGGAACCGTCAAGTGCACGCTCTCTTTGATGGTTACGATCTCGCCGGGTATCTCGATGGTACCTCCGCTGCTCCTCCTGCCACCATCACGGCTAATGGTGTTACATCTCCTAATCCAGACTACATGATCTGGAAACGACAGGAAAAACTCATATATAGTGCGCTTCTCGGTGCAATATCGATCTTTGTTCAACCTATCCTCTCACAAGCAACAACCTCTGCTCAGATATGGAGTACCCTTGTGGCTACATACGCCAAACCAAGTCGGGGTCATGTCAAGCAACTGAGGCAGCAGATGGATAACTGGACTAAAGGAACCAAAACGATTGATGAATATGTCCAGGCGTTCACAACTCGATTTGATCGCATTGCCTTACTTGGAAAACCAGTTGATCATGAAGACCAAATTGATTACATCGTTGGTGGTCTTCCCGAGAAATACAAAACAATCGTGGATCAAATCGAGGCTCGTGACACACCTCCATCCATTACAGAGATCCATGACAAGCTGATAAACAATGAACTTAAGCTTCAAGCTCAAGCCAACGTCTCTGCAACTCTGCCCATCACAGCGAATGCAGTCTCATACCAGCGTCCTCCAAACAACAACAACAATAGCTCCAGGAATCAAAACCGGAACTATCAACGCAACAAAACCAACAACAATCAAACATGGCAGCAGCAGCAGCAGAACTTCAATCCGAGAAACAATCAACACCAGAGCACCGGTCGTGGCTGTCAAGGCAGGTGTCAATTGTGTGGTGTTCATGGTCACAGTGCACGCCGCTGCACCCAACTCAACTCAGGAGGCTCGTACCAGATATCTCAGCAACCACCATGGCAACCCCGCGCCAATCTTGCTAATATCAATCCATACTCTGCTGCGAATTGGATCTTAGACAGTGGAGCGACCCACCATCTGACCACGGATCTTGCGAATATGTCTGTCCACCAGTAGTACAATGGTGGGGAAGAAGTTCAAATCGCTGATGGGTCTAACTTGCCAATCACTCATACTGGTTCTGCCTTTCTCCCTACGTCATCTCGAACTATTAATCTCAAAGATGTTTTATATGTTCCTGATGTTACGAAGAATCTTATTTCGGTCTATCGGTTGTGCAACTCTAATAAAGTATCTGTGGATTTTTTTTCCTGCACATTTTCAGGTGAAGGATCTCAACACGGGGGTCCAATTACTCCAAGGCCGAACTAGAAATGAGCTCTATGAGTGGCCGGTACCAAGCACCAAGATCACTGTGTTCTCGGCTACACCATCATCTAAAACCGACCTCTCATCGTGGCATTCTCGTCTCGGGCATCCGTAATTTACTGTTCTGAAATCTGTTGTTTCTCGCAATTCATTACCTGTTTCAAACTCTGGTCCAAAGCAGTTTCACTGTTCGGACTGTTTCATCAATAAAAGTCAGAAGTTGTCGTTCAATACAAACACCATTGTCTCTCAACAGCCACTTGAATATCTATATAGCGATGTCTGGATGTCACCTATAGCCTCAATCGATGACTACAAATACTATTTGGTGATTGTCGATCTCTTTACGAGATACACATGGATGTATCCCCTCAAGAAGAAATCACAAGTTAAGGAGGTCTTTGTGGCTTTTACAGCTCTGGTTGAAAATCGCTTCAATGCTCGCATCCGCAATCTATATTCAGATAATGGTGGTGAGTTCATTGGACTTCGAGACTTCCTGACGACAAAGGGCATATCGCATCTGACTTCACCACCACATACACCCGAGCATAATGGTCTTGCGGAAAGGAAACACATGCATATCGTCGAGACAGGCCTTGCATTACTCAGTCATGCTTCTGTCCCGAAAGCTTACTGGACTTACGCCTTTAGTGTTGCTGTCTATCTCATCAACAGGCTCCCGATAGAGGTACTACATGGTCTCTCTCCCTACGCCAAGTTGTTTCAGCAAGAACCCAACTATCACAAGCTTCGTGTGTTTGGATGCTTGTGCTATCCTTGGCTACGGCCATACACATCAAACAAGCTGGAAGATCGGTCTGTTCCATGCGTCTTTATAGGATACTCGCTCACCCAAAGAGCATATTTGTGTCTAGAGATGAAGACAGGGCGGATTATACATCGCGTCATGTTCGCTTTGCTGAGACGAGCTTCCCATATGCAACAAAAATCTCCAGACCAGTGTTACATGAAAGCGAGAGAACAGTTTCAGAACAAGAGAATGCCACCAGCCGGGTACCAGTGATCAGTCAATCCACTCCGATAGCTCAGCTTACAGCAACCCTGGGTCCTGAGATTCTTCACCAACCGACACTGCCAACACATGTCACCTCCTCTGAGCTGCCACAGTCGCCTGAGAATGGAGCTGTGAATCATCTCGAGAGTCACCATCAACGGTCACTCCCTCCGTCTTCTCAAACAAATCCTCTGCAACCTGCAACAACCACCAGTCACACAAATCCTACCACTGAAGCCCAACCTTCCTCCTCCTCTTCTACAGAACCAAGAAATACAAACACTGATACCTAACCTCAACCTACCCACACACAAACTATAAACTCAGAACCCACTGAACCAATAAACCCAGTACCCAATGAACCACAAAATATCCACCCAATGCACACAAGAGCAAAGAACCAGATCACAAAACCAAAACAGAAACTAAACCTTATGGCCACCAAAACAAACCACCAGCCAAAAATACCTACGACTGTGGCAGAGGCTCTCAAGTATCCCAACTGGCGCAACGCAATGATGGAGGAGATAAATGCTCAGTTGAAACATCGTACGTGGGACTTGACACCAGCAACACTTGCTCAAAATGTGATCACTTGTAAGTCGATTTTCACAATTAAATATCGTCCTGATGGTTCAATTGAAAGGTACAAAGCACGCTTGGTAGCAAGAGGATTCAATCAACAATATGGCTTGGATTACTCAGAAACCTTCAGTCCGGTGATAGAGTCGACGACGATCCGTTTGGTGCTTGACATCGCTGTTAAGCGAAACTTGAGTATCCATCAGCTTGACATCAACAATGCCTTTCTTCAAGGCACAATGTCTGAAGATGTTTATGTGTCTCAACCTCCGAGATTTATTGATAAAGATCGTCCTAACCATGTTTGCAGATTAAACAAAGCTCTCTATGGCCTTAAGCAAGCACCGCGAGCTTGGTACAACGAACTCTGCCGGTTTCTCCTCAGCTCGGGATTCACCAACTCTCTAGCTGATACGTCCTTATTCATCTATCGTCGCAGCAATCAGTTCATCTATGTCCTGGTTTACGTCGACGACATCATCATCGCTGGTGATCCAAAACTTGTTCAGGCCTTCAATATGTCTTTGGCAAATCGGTTCTCGTTGAAAAATCTTGGCTCCCTAAGCTATTTTTGGGTATTGAAGCAACCAGAACAAAGCAAGGAATTCATCTCATGCAAAGAAAATATATCACAGATCTTCTTAGCAAGCAGAACATGGATGATGCAAAACCAGTTTCCATTCCCATGCAGTCTACGCCAAGACTAACTTCTCGCTCCAGAACACCTCTCACAGATGCAAAAGAGTATCGGCAAGTTCTCGGCTCTCTTCAGTATTTGTCCTTCACCCGGCCTGATATTGCCTTTGCGGTAAATCGTCTCTCCCAGTACATGCACAGTCCTACAGATCAGCACTGGTAGGCTGTGAAAAGAATCCTCCGGTACTTAGCAGGGACATCATCACATGGGATCTTCCTCAGGGCTGACACACCGTCATCTATGCATGCCTTCTCCGATGCAGATTGGGCAGGCAATGAGGATGATTTCATCTCCACAAATGCCTACATAATCTACCTAGGAGGAAGCCCGATTTCTTGGTCATCACAAAAGCAGAAAACTGTTGCACGATCCTCAACAGAAGCAGAATACCGAGCCGTTGCGAATACTGCCTCAGAACTTCGGTGGATGTGTTCTCTACTGACCGAAATGGGCATCACGCTCCCTGCAGCACCAGTTGTCTACTGTGACAATGTTGGTGCGACATATCTCTGCGCAAATCCCATTTTTCACTAACGGATGAAACATGTCGCTTTAGACTATCACTTTGTTCGTGGCAGCATGAGCTCAGGAGCTCTACGTGTCTCACATATCTCGACAAAAGATCAGCTCGCAGACACACTAACCAAGCCGCTGCCTCGTCCACGCTTCAAGGAGTTGAATGACAAGATTGGAGTCAAGCATTTGCCTCCATCTTGAGGGAGGGTGTAAGATATATGTATAGCATAAGGTTGTGATTGTAATTACTTAACAGTTAACCCTACTGTAATCTGTTATATAAGTTGTACTCTCTACTCATAATAGAATCATTCAGCATTCCATAACAGCTAGTACGTCGGCACAATCTTGGCTGGCGCTGCACGCATCAACTCTAACCCCTCGCCTGTGCAGTCCATCGCACATATAGGTTATTGGTGAGGTTCGAACCCCCGACCTCACCCTTTAACAACTCTCCATAAAACAAGCTGTCACCAATTGAGCTGCAGATCAATTGGTGACAGCTTGTTTTGTGGAGAGTTGTTAAAGGGTGGGGTCGGGGATTCGAACGTCACCAATAACCTACATGTGCGACGGACTGCACAGAGGAGGGATTAGAGTCGATGCGCTGCAGCGCCAGCCAAGGTTGTATCGACGTACTGGCCAGCTGGATCCCACGGGGAGGTTGTTACAAGAAAAATCATATATCAAAAAATGTGATTAGATTAGCTTTAAAGTAAAAATATTGAGCAACTCATGAAAATTTTAGCTTTCCTTTTAAGTTCACGATATGAGAAAAATAGAAGCTATTAACTTCTTTTTTGTTAGTTTGTTAGATTTTATGCATATTAATAAGCAACTTGGAATAAGTGAATATAATTGTTAATTTTGTAGAGATCGCGAGGTTTAGTTTAATTTAACAAACATAAATAATTAAAAAAAATATATATTCTGATATCTAGTAAAAAAATTTATACTTGTTTTGCCTACAAATATTACAAGAAAAAATGTTAAGTTTTATTTAGCCTAAGTAGTATTAATTAATAAAAGCTTTGAATACATAAATTTGACTCGTTTTAGTTCGAAATTTTGAATTTTACTAATTAGTAACTCCATAATTATGATATTTTGTATGGAATTGAGTTTACTACCTTACAGAAATTTTTAACGTTGGAAATCACTAAGTTTGAGATTGTTGATTTTGCTAGTGACACAACTACTCTCTTAAGCTAATAATACAGTATAATAAATTTATAAAGCCATTTTAAAAACGAATGTTACATTATGCATCATAATTTTCTTACCATATCAAAATATCTAGTTTTTATAGCAGAAATTAAAATTGTGAAATGAATTTACGGAAAAAAAGATTTTAACAAAAAATCTTCATAAATAAAGTTAAACATGCTCACTTTTCGTGAAGCCATCTTATCAATTAATGCACCAAAAATTGGCACTTTACTATAATTTTAATTTCTTATTAAATATAAATATATTTATTTTTTGTTATTTAAATCATATATATTAATGTAATATATAATAGTTAAATATAATATTTATAATTAATAATCCGATAATAGAGCCAGAATTGAAACTAGCATTTTTCGCTATGCAACTGAGAAAGCTCGTGGGCTAAACAGAATGACAGCATTTTCTACTAAAAGTTATGAGATATCGTGAAGAATGATTTAACCAGTATGGTTAATGACTTTATTTTTTGAGGCATCATGGCTCAAGGATTTAACGAAACAAATATCTACCTCATACCCAAGAGAGAGAAACTTAAAGAGATGAGACATTTTCGTCTAATCAGTCTGTGCAAAGTGAGCTACAAGATAATCTCTAATGTCTTATGTCGAGATTGAAAGAAGTTCTTCCAGAGCGAATATCTGAAATTCAGTCAGCCTTTCTGGAAAACAAATAACTGATAACATTATCATTGCTCAGGCAATGTTTCATGCGCTCAGAACAGAGCCCGGAGGGAGCAATAAGAGGCTGACTATAAAAACAGATATGGGCAAAGCCTACGATAGGATGGAATGAGATTTCTTTAGAACAGTAATGGAAAAGATGGGTTTCTTTGAAATCATGAAAGATTGGATTATGTGAGGCACTACCTCGGTGAACTACAAGGTATAATTTTGAGAAGTCATCTCTCTTTTTAGTAAGATAGTCCCAGCAACTGTTAAGCAAACGATAAAATATACTTTAGGCATCCAAAACAAAGGTGGAATGGGCTCCTACTTAGTAATGCCAAGGGTTATTAGTGGATAAAATTGCAGGCTCTTTACCTTATTGAAGGAAAAGCTACAACATAAGGTTAATGGATGGTCATCCAGATGATTGTCAAAAGGAGGAAAAGAGATTCTCATAGAATATATTGCTTTAGCGCTCCCGGTGTATGTTATGTCGATTTTATTATTGCCTCTAGACATTTGTGAAAAACTAGCTAGTGCCATTGCATTGTTTAGGTGAACCTCATGCCCATCAAAAAGACGAATACATTGGATAAAAAGGGAGAAACTATGCTTATCAAGGAAATAAGGTGAACTTGGGTTCCGTATGATTCAAGAGTTTAACATGGCTTTACTGGCAAAACAATTATGGAGATTAACCCAGAATCAGAACTCTCTCTTAGCAAATTGTTTTGCGGGAAAAATATTACTGAATAAGTTCGCTATTGCGATTAAGTTCAAACATTAATCCTTCATATGTCTGGACAAGATTTTCAATGGTAAGACCTTTATTAATGTTTGGAGTTAGACATAAGATTCACTTTGGGTATGAGGCCAAAAAATGGGAAGATCATTGGATCCCAACTACACCTTCGAGACCGGCTAGGCCCAGAGTTTTGAATGTTCATCCACAAATTATTGTTAGTGATTTCCTTGATGCTGAAAAATTAATGGGATGTAGAGATGCTGGAAAACTTTTTGTATGCATAGGATATCCCATAATTAGGAGCTTGGCCATAAGCCGAACCAATCAAAGAGAGATATTGTTGGAATTTTACGATGAGTTGACAGTACACGGTGAAGTCATGATATTGGGTTGCCCGGAACATCATCGTTAAGAGAGTGACATATGTATATTCGGAACCAAGCATCATTAAGCTACAAGTCTTTGCTTGAAAAATTCATGCGCCACAAAAGAGGTGTCATCTTATGTGGCAGCTGATAACTAGACATGTGGCTATGAAAAAGAACCTGACACATCGTCATATGTGATGTGATAATTATTGTTCAAGATGTGAGAAACAAGATGAATCTGTTAATCATGCCATTTTAAGTTTCCCCCAGCATTACATGCATGAGCTGTATCAGTTACTCCTTCTAGCCCATATATTTTCCCATGCTCAAGTTTCTTCCCAAATATGATTTACCTTTTATGGAGGAAAAACAATATTAAAAGATATGAAAATGGATAAAGATCCATATTCGTGGATAATTTTGTATCTTTAAAAAGTTCGAATACTAAATTATTTATAAGGATTGACAGGAATAAACTTTGTAATAAATATCATCATTTATATGTGTGTCATATTCTTATAATTTAATTTAAAAATCGAATATATATATATATATATATATATATATATATATATATATATATATATATATATATATATATATATATATATATATATAACTTGATTTGAAATGAACCCTAAGACTAAGTTTTGAAGCCATTTTAACGTTTTGGATATGCAAGCTTTTCTTATCTGAGGACAATATCAATTTTCAGAAGACTTCTCGGCAGACTCAACGGAAGACTTCTCGACAGACTTCACAAAATACTTCTCGGCATACTTCACGAGTAGACTTCACGGAAGACTTCTAGGAAGATTTCTTGGAAGACTTCTTGGCAGACTTCAAGCGAATTAAATGAGAAATTAAAAATTAAGCTGGAACTTAAATTTTTTTTCCCACTTAATTCTCTTGAAGTATACCTACTCATGAAGTCTGCCAAGAAGTTTTATGTGAAGTATGTCGAGCAGTCTTCCGTGGAGTCTGCTGAGAAGTCCACCGAAGTCTGATATTGTCTTTAGATACAAAAAACATGCATATCTAAAACGTTAAAATGTCTTCAAAACAAAAAAACAGCTTCAAAAATTAAACTTTTTTATACCTAAATAATAAATAAAACAATCACATTAGGTTGAATCTATAGCTTGTTTGAATTATGAGAAAGACATGAGACAAAAAGATGAGAAATTGATATAAATTTTAGTGTCTTTAAGTTCAAATAGATTGGAGAATTTTAAAAAGACAAACATTACATTTTTGTTGCAGCCGTTTAAGGGGAAGAGAGTGAATGTGTCAATTTTCTTTATATAAATAGACAAAAATTTCAATTAGGTTAAACATTTCGGTTTGGAAGACTTCCTGGGAAATCTTCTAACATAAAATGCACTAAAAGAATTTTTGGGAGGTTCTAATGAAATTTTCTCGACTCGAGAAGACTTTGGAGAAGTATGCTAATGAAGTAAAGTCCAACTAAGATCTTAAAAACCTTCATATCCCAAAATGTTAAAATGACTTCAAAACATACAAAAACTTCAACAAAAAGAAATATATGCTTTGAAATGAATAAAACAGTAACATTATGTTGAATCTATAATTTTTTTAAAATTTAACATACAAACACACACACAAAAACACATATCTAAAATTTAAAGATCAATCTTTCAAGGAGTGGAAGATGAAAACTATGAAATGAAAAACCTGAAAAACAAGATAAACTAGTGAGAAAGACATAAAATGAGAAATTGATATAAATTTTGGTGTTTTCAAGTTCGAATGGATTAAAGAGAGGTTGAAAAGTCTTAGAGTAAGAAACATTACATTTTTGATACATCCATTTGAGAAGAAGATAGAGAATGTGTAAATTGTAGACAACTTGGTTGACCAAAGTATTTGTGAGTATGTGACTACTATAATAGCTTCGGATATTAATTTTGATTACTCTTTTGTTATAGTTTTTGAACACTCTTTTGTCTTTTTAACTCTTCCAACCGCACTAATCGATACAAACTGTTCGATCATGTTTCCTGACACCGGCAGCTCCATAATTTGTCGGCGTCGTCTTCTCTCTTCCTTCTTCTATTCATCTGTCTTTTTCTCTATGTTCTTCCATGTTTCTTCCCAAAATTTTCTCATACTTTTAGGCTTCTTAAGCTTCACCAACATCATTGTACTTTAAAAGGTTACGGGAGCCGTCTCAGGATCTCTTGGCTTATGTTCCTCATCTGCACCCTGCATCCATCTCTCATGACCCCACTCACCTGATTTATGAAGCTCGACGACTCAAAGCACCACTTTCCTTTCAATCCGGTGAACAAATAAGGGATTTAAATTGTGAATCTTTTTACATCGTTTATAAGTAATAAAAATAAATAAAATAAATGATTTAAACTAACCATTTTTTGTAGTGTAACTTCATACACATAAAACGACACCAAATTTTAAATTTTACAATATATTTTAATTTTGTTAATATGATAAAGTAAATATTTAAATTAATACTTATTAACTTGGATATATAAAACAATAGTTTTATAGATTTAAATTAAAAACAAATAACTACAGATTAATTTTTATGAAATTTATTTATAAACTAAATGTTATGTATAAGTCAATGGTTACACACTTAGTATAAGACATTACTTTGGTCTAGTGGTTAAATGTTTTTACTTGTCCACTAGTTCATGAGTTTCAACTTCCCAAGCAAACAATTTTAAATATTACAGAATTTATCCAAAACGACGATGTTTTGGATAAATTATCGGTTGACTAACACTTTTAAAGGTCAATATATATAAGTGTGATTTTGAGAGTTCAAATAGTTTTTTAGAATTTTTGTTTAATTCAGTATGAAATACACACTACTACAAAGTTCGTGATGGAAAATGCAGAACATATGAAGTTTATGTTGAAATAGGTCTTTTTCCTGTTAAAGTATATGTCTTAACCATTTGGTTAGAAGTTTTATCAATCCAAATGGTTCGTTTTGGTCTAGTATTACACCGAACCAAACTGGAAAACCTTTATTTGATAAGATTAACTAAATATATTAATAATATAAAGATATAAGATATTTAATTATTTAATCTAAATAAATAAACATAATATTATATATTTTACTTTTACATGAATAGAAGAGACCAACTAATAATAAAAAATAAAAAATAAAATGAATCTTATACACTATCACTAGAACAAAAAACTACCTATGAAATTTATATTAGGTTCAAAGATAGCAATACAAAATTATTAGACCGTAATTTTTATATTTTTATTTTGATGCTTGGTTTTACGTTTAAATATGAGGAAATTATTAATTCACTACAAGAAAACATATTTTTACGATGATCATATTTTTTGTTAATTTTTCGTAATGGAGTTACGACGAATTAACAAGGAAAATCGATTTGCTGTAAAACATCCTTCGTAAAGAAAGATTTGTCATAAAGTCCACATAAGTTTTACAAGGAAACATTGTCGTCATAAAAAGATTCGTCGTAAAGCCCTCGTAAAATTACCTTGTAATGTCCGTGTAAAACTTACGAGAACTTTACAAGCCTGCCTTGTAAAGTTGATGTAAATTTTACTAGGAGTTAACTGGTCAGTCGTTGTAAACTCCTTGTAAAAAATTATGAGGAGTTTACATCGTTGTTTATATATTATATTTTTTATATTATATATAATATTACAAATATTTGAAATTTGAAAATATTTAAATTATAAAATAAAATATTAAAAATTTAAAATGTTTAAAAGCCATATAAATATCATAAATAATATTTAAATTTATAATACAAAACAGAAATAATAAATAATAAAATCTACAGGATCACATTGTCGAAGTAGCTGGGGCGCCACTCTGTTCCGGAGAGGTTTGATCCGTTGATGTGGGAGGAGGTTGCTGCATCCTGAGAGCCGCTCGTCTAGCGTCCAACACTCTCTGCATAAGTCGTTTTCCCACCGCCATAACGTCGAGCATATCTTCAAGTTAGTCCAAGTGAACCTGCTGTAAATCCATTCGAGTCCGCATCTGAGAAGTCTCTTGCTCTCGTCTCGAAGAGTATGACGAAGTCGCCCTTGCGAGTTTGTTGAAAGAGCCAATTTCCACTGTCCGTCCCTTCTTTCTATGAGCCACCTTTTTCAAAAAATAATGCATATTAATATAATTATATTTTTTTACAAATAAATTAAAATATATTTTAAAATTTCACCTCTTTGAAGATCCAGTCGACCTCTTCCGTAGTCAATTTGACAAGTAATCCATCGGGAGACTATTGGGTTAGTTGTGTCTCCCGCTCTTCAACCTTAGAAGCCACTTAGTGAAAGAGTTTTTCCTACAGTGGATCAACAAAAACCTTGTCTAATGTGGCATGAGTTATTTTGAATAGTTCAAACAGAGATGGTAAGACTCCGGTCTTCTTGGCCTACAAACATAAAGAATAAATTAAATATAATTTTAAAAAGAAACTAATTAATAAGTAAAATAAAATAAATAAACTAAATATTAAAAATAAAATCCCAGCATGGGATCTTTGCCGGGTTCTATGAAGCATGAACTCCGGGATGTAGAGAAATAGTTGGACTTGCGGATCGAGGAGGATAGCTTCCGTAAGGCAATGAGACCATCCCATACATCCTTCGAGATCTCAGTGGGCTTCCCGTCATAACCGTGAATTTACCACTTGTCCTTCCAATCCGAGACAGTGTTGCAAAGGCGGACCTTTGATTTTGCAACGAATTCCGCCTTCACTCTCTCGTGGATCGCTAAGTACCAGTGCAACCTTTACTTAGACAATTTTTTTTAAAAATATTAAAATAAAATAATTAAAGATTAAATATAAAAAATTCATAATATTTACTGCAAAACATTTAAACCATGTCATCTTAATGTGGTCTAGAGTAATAGTCAAGTTTGAATGGACTTCGAGAAAATACCCGTGATCATGTCTGAAACGCTCCGGCTGACACGCTTGTTGGCTCCAAACCTGAAAAATAATACCAACTTGTTGGAAAAAAATTAATATGATATAAAAATTTAAAATAATTAAAAAAAACTTACCAATAAGTACCCCGCGGTCGATCAGGGTCCGGATTATCTAAACCCTCTCGCCCTGGCTGGAAAAGAAGATCCTCCAGTGTATATGTAGCATATTGTGTAGATAACGGTACATGCAAATTTGGATGAACTCCAGCTGTTGCGGCAGGGTCATGTGAAGCAGGTGGAGCTGCTGGGGGAGGAGGTGGAGGCATCTGAGGGGGTATCTAAGGTCTAGGATGAGGAGGGATCCAAGAAACTCTCTGAGACGCTTTAGAGTCAGGAACGGCCTCCGTAGACGACGGGCCGGACGAAGATGCACTCCCAACACCGTCACCAAACATCCGACCATAAGTGGGCGCACGTGGTTTTGGCCTAGGAACCATCTAAATTAAAAACAAATTGGCATCAGTAAAATAAGTTCAGTTACCTACACTAATCAGCAAAACTAATTACCTGAACTAATTACTTAAACTAACCACCTAAACTAATAAAAAAAGAAAAAAAATAGAGGAGGGGAGAACGTACCGATTTTAGGGGTGAGTTGAGAGGAATGAACGAGGCTCGCCTCGTTCAGGGTCTCGTGTTTATATAGAGAAAACACTGTCCTCGTCAATTTCTCGTAAAGTTACGAGGAATTTACCAGCCCGTGTTTTTATTATGACGAAGTTACTAGGTCCTTATTTTCATTACGACGAAGTTACCAGGCCAGCTTTTTTAAATTACGACGAAGTTTCAAAGTCCGCGTTTTCTATTGCGATGAAGTTACCAGGCCCAGGTTTTTATTTTACAGCGAAGTTACCAGGCCCACGTTTCATTTTACGATGAATTTACCTGGTCCGCGTTTTCAATTACAACGAAGTTACAATGTCATATATGAAACCCCAAAAATCAATTCGCTAAACCCAAAAGTTACTTATCTACAGCATCATATATTTTTTACACCTCCATCCTCATTATTCACTTTTCCTTAAACCCTAAACTGCAAATAAATTTTTAAAGCCCAAATGAATAAATATTATATTCAACAACATTTTTTATACATTTGATAAGTCTTAATTACCTAATATAAAAGAACAACATTTGTTACATGTATTACATATTTCTGAATCTTTCGAGTTCTCATCAATATCATCACAATGATCATCATCGCTTCCATCAAACTCGTCTTCACTTGCTTCATCCGTCACATCGTCGAGAAGATCTTCATATTGACGGTTATTCAGATCAATAAGAAGGATTTCATCAGTTCGTTGATCATGTATCTCTACTTCAGTGATACTCGCTTCTTCTTGCAAATGTGCTTCTTCTCCAGCAACTATTCGTCCACGAGGTGTAATCTTGATAACAGCTAACCAAGTTATCCCCAAAATTTTAAGGCGAGGGTATGGAATGAAGCTAAATTTCTCGGCTTGGGAAGCTAAGATGAAAGGCTCAAATTTGATGTATTTTCTTACAGAATTGACATCCACAACAAGGAATTTGTTAAACCGAACACCTCTATTCACAATGGGTCCAAACCAGTCACATTTGAAGCGGATACATTTAGCTTCAACAATCCGCAAATTCCACTTCAGTAATCTCTTGGAAATCTCGTAAAATTCCGATTCGCCTTTCACACATATTATGTAGTTACTTGTTGTCGGACGTCTCCCACATTCTTATGCAAGAAAGGTAAAATCTCGTGTAAAATACATAGGTGATGTGGTGACTTTTTCTACTGGATCTAGGACCAAAACGTGAAATCATGTGGGTAATATGGATCGTCATAACCAACCTACAAAATTTACATCAATATTTACCTTTCAAACGAATGTGTCACTACATGCTCGCAGTTGAGCAGAATATAAGAGTGGGCACTATGCTCATCCTCGTCACTGGGCCACCATATTTCTCTCAATCTATTACCAAACCGTCCAATTTGGCAGAAAATGTCAGGAACATCGCTAATTGCATAAGTTGGCACGACTCCACCATCATCATATCTTCTATGAACTCTTTTCCTGATATGTATTGTTGGTGCAAAGTACTATGATGTGATGTACATATTTCTGCTGTCAAACTTGCAGCAACTATTGAACATTCAACCTTTGCAAGATTTTTCGCTTTGCCCTTCAATGTGTTTCATGGAGCGCTCGTAGGGATACATCCATCCATTGTGAACAGGTCCACGAAGCAATGTCTCGTACGGAAGGTGGACAACTAGATGTTCCATAACGTCATTAAGGCTGGAGGAAATATTTTCTCTAGGTTGCACATTATAATTGGAATGTTCTCATGAAGTTATTCCATGACTTCTTCATTAAACGTACTTGTGCTCAGGTTTATGAAAAATGCTCCAATCACTGTATATTGAAAAAAATACCTAGTTAATAACATTTCATAACATATGTATATATATATTATTAATTAATCAACAATATTTACCTTAAAGTGCTTCATATACATTTGTTGGAAACAGCTCAGCAAAAGCGAATGGAAGTAGTCGTTGCATAAACACATGAAAATCATGACTTTTCATTCCTGAGAACTTTTGAACTTGTTCAACACATCTTGAGAGATTTGAAACATAGCCATCAAGAACTTAACTTCTGATGCAGCCCAGTTAAACAAAGTCGTCTTCGCTTTTGATGAAAACCAGAAGATAGGAACTGGAACGTTTCTATTGCTTTTGATACGTAACTCACTTCTTGAGCAAATATCAGGTAAATCCATCCTTGACTTTTTGCTATACGTTGTCTTCCCTGAGACATTCAGTATTCTATTCAAGATATTGTCAAAAAAGTTTTCTCTATATACATAACATCAGGTTGTGGTGTAAAAGAAAATCCTTCCAATAAGGCAGCTCCCAAAATATACTCTTCTTATGCCAATTGTGAGCAACCCCATACCCATCATATATATTTCTAGCAACATATCAGTTTCCTCCACGTCGAGTAGTTTTCTGAGCTCCGTAGTAATTCAATTTGCGATTTGATTTATTCTCCAGTGAGATATGGAGGAGGACTCTCTCTGACAACTTTTTGTACCTAAATGATATAGCATATTTATTACCAGTTTTAGGCCCTCTAATAGGCTCTATTTAGGGTCTATTATGTGTGTCTAGGATATGTTTTAGAGTATTACAGGTCTAGCGACGTTTTGGAGATAAATGGAGATACTTGGAGCTTTTGGAGAATTTAGAGGAGAAGAATTCTTAGCTGGATATTTGAAGAGTAGAAGTACAAGATTGTCGTCGATCGACGACACAGCCTTGGAGTCGACCGATGATAAAAGACCAAGGTAGATCGATGTTGCACACTTGCCATCGATCGCACTCAACTCGCAAGACATCGACTGAAAAGCCCAAGTTTAGAAGACAAGTGACAAGAATGCCCTGGACGAGTTTTGACCTAGGTTTTAGGGTTTCTATATTTATGCTTATGTATTGAGAGCATGCAGAGTGTGCAAGTACAAGTGTAGGCAAGGCTGTACATAACTTACAAAGCTATATAAGGGAGAAGATTCATAACTCTTTAGGGAGATTTGTATTGGAACCCCAGAATTTGATCTATGCATTCTATTCAGACTATGTCATCAACTAGATTTAAGGTTAAATGATAGCAATCATAGATTAGACCAAAATTAGGATTGCTAGTTAAGTTAATATCAATCAATTGATTTGTGATTAATGCTTGCATTCTAGAGTAGCTAACTAGGATCTCGAAAGTAGGACATGGACGACTACGAGAGTAGGTTCTATGCCAGAATAGACTCCATCGAACTAGGTTGTTAGGCGCATGCGAGAGCTGGTCTAATAAGTCTGGTGGACTTATCAAATCTCGTTCACACTTCCTTCTCATTTCACCGTCGACCAACATCAGGCCATAGTTTTCGATCGATGGTCTTTCCTTTTACTCTCATACGAGAGTTGGAGTTAAAAGGGTTAGAATAGTTAATATTTGAGTTCTAGTATACTTACATATATGTGCTTCATATTCACTATAATCCATTAGGCTTGAAATCCAAGATCTAGGATATTTACATTTGCGTTAAGTTAGTTTATTAGAATATTTCCATATTTGCATTATTTCCATATTTGCATTATTAGCATATTTCCATATTGCATCTGTAGGCTACATCTAAAGGGAGTTAGATACTGTAACCAAGCAGCAGCAGAATAGATCCAAGGAAGCAAGTAGTCAGATCCTAAAACTTATTTGAAAAAGCAAACATCATGAAGACTCATGTCTATTGATCAAAGATTATGTCTCCCAAGGGAAGTAAGAAGGATCTAATGTGTTGAAGCTTGCTCTATTCTGATAGAGGCTATAGAAAAAGGTTGTGTTACGATCCCCCAGTTTTAGCTAGTTAATTTTATATTTTCTGCCAAATGTATCTCTCTTTCCAACAGTCTCAGGAATTGCCCTTTTTGGTGGAGATTAGATTCCTATGAAAGGATTGGGATGAAGGTGTTTGAAGTGACTGTACTTTCACAAGTTGAAGCAAACTGTAAGTCTGTTTAACCCTCTCATGAATATTTCCTTCCAATACAAATTTGTTAGATTCGAGCATATACTTCCATCGCAAAAGAAAGAGTCATGAACCACTTGTGAGTGGTTAAGTAGTTAAGGAAATTAAAAGGTTTCTTTCCAGATTTCGGTAGTTGAAAGGTTAGGTCTATTGTTAGATGTCATGGGAGGTAGGAAAAAAATTGTGGCATATGAGGAAGAGAAGAGATAGCACTAGAATACACATGAAGCTTATCAAGTTTGTTTTTGATATTGGCAAGTCAGTGATATCAGTCAAATTACCTTATGAAAAACTTTACTCTCTCAAAATAAGAGAATCAGTTGTAGTACTTAGGGATCAAATCCACATGGAGTATGGACACATAATAGAGATTAACTGAGAATTGGTTTGTAAACTTATGAGAATAAAATGCTAGAACTAGAGTTTCAGGTTATAGTATTGTAATAGATTCTAAGAGTGTATGGTAAACCGTCCAAGAACTCGAATTCTAAAGCAAGATATCCAGCTGTCGATGCGAGTCTAATCAGATGACCAAGTTTTTGGTCCAGCCTTCGATCTGCGAGATATGAAAAAGTGTCTATTGATACTATGGTAAGAATATCGTTCGATAGTATCTTACACAAACATTATTGTCCTCTGACTTGTTATTTTGCTTCTACTCAAGCAAAGAATATCTCCATCTGAAAAATGTTTGAGATCGCAAGGACTCCCCTTTGCAATGTCGCAGCCACATCAAATCAACGCTAACCTTATAGGTACTTTATATATCTTATCCTAGCTTAGTAACTAAATCCATTCTAGCCAACAACATAGCTAATACTGTCTGAATCACCCCTAAAATAACCTCATTTCTTACATATAAAAAGGTATATGATTTACCTTGGGAGTATCGATCAAAAGACACATATACTCTTACTCAAGCAAGTTAACCTTCTAAAAAAACCCAGCAAGACCTTGGAAACTACAGACCTCTCCAATCGTCTTAGGTGCTGGCCAGTCCTTGATAGCTTTCACCTTCTCATCATCAACTTGTATGCCTTGAAAAGTGATCACAAAGCCTAAGAAGACTTGACTTTCAGTTTCAAAAGAGCATTTCTTGCGGTTGGCATAGAGAGTTTCTTTTCTAAGCACATCCAACACCTTTATGAAATGTTCTTAGTGTTCCTCCATGATCCGGCTGTATATGAGAATGTCATAAAAGTAGACTAACACAAACACACCAATGTAGCTACTTAGTACATGATTCATCAACCTCATGAATGTGTTTTGTGCATTGGTTAAACCAAAAGGCATCACCAACCACTCATACAACTCATCTATGGCCTTGAAAGAAGTTTCCCATTTATCTCCTTCCTTCATTCTGATTTGATGATAACCACTCTTGAGATCTATCTTGGAGAAAAAACAAGACCCATGAAGTTTGTCCAGCATGTCATATAAAAAATTTATTGGGTGTCTATATTTCATCGTGATGTTGTTGTAAGCTCTACAGTCCGCACACATCCTCTAACGTCTATCCTTCTTAGGAACCAGCAAGACATGAACAACAAAAGGACTCAAACTCTTTAGGATGTGTCCTTTGTCTAACAAATCATCCACTTGTCTCTCGAGTTATTCAGTCTCATCTAGATTGGATCTGTAAGCTGGGCAATGATGATCCTGGCACAAAGTCTATCTGATGTTATATATCCCTCACCGGAGGCAATCCCATGGAACTTTCCTCAGGAAACACGTCTGTATAGTCTTGTAAAAGAAGCTCAATCTCTCTGGGAATTTCTTGACAAGGATGAGAAGACATTAGTAAACCCTTATACATAACTATGACCAGAGATTGCTGACTAAACAGTATGTATTTGATATCACTAGAAGTAGCAAGTTGACTGGAACCTTTAACTTTGTTTGGTTTAGACTCGTTTAGGCAGAAGCCTCCTTGTGTCATTGTTTGAGCTGCATCGGTCCTGGTAGATTTATTGAGGGCTCAAAGGCATGAGAGTGACCTTTTTACCTTGGTGGAAAAACATATGCTGATTGGTAAAACCAATTTGCATTTCTCTGGTATCATACTGCAACAGTCGCCCAAGTAGTATATAACTAGACTCCATAGGAAGCACCTCACAAAAAATCTCAGCCATTTACAGCTCAATTTCCGATGGAACCATTACCCTTTTCTGAACACGCATATCTCCATCTTCATTGAACCACTGAAGCATGTATGGTCGAGGGTGATCTTGAATTTGCATCCCAAGACTCTGAACAAGTGTCTCACTAGCTGCATTGGTGCAAATCCCTCCATCTATGATGAGGCTGTACACCTTATCTTGAATAAGGCAATGAGTATGGAACAAATTCTCCCTTTGTTCTTGCTCTTCTACCTTGTTTGAAGTGTTTAAAGCCCACCTAGTAACCAACAACTCGCGTTTACCTGGATAAACTATGGTTTTTTCATCAGATTATTCTTCTTCTCCCTTATCTTCATACTCAACCTCTCCATTTTCCATCATAACCATAATCTTCTTGTAGGTACACTTGTTGTCATAATGACTAAAGCCTTGACACTTGAGACAATTAAAGTTTCGGGATCTAGAAGTACTTGCCACCCCCTTTTCCTTTCTCATTCAAAGTTGTGGAGATGTTCTCTTTGGGCTTGTTATAGATTTCTCATCCTTGGAAGAAGTGGTTTATATGATGATCTGTACTAGTTCTGGGTAAAGCCTTTCCTCTTATTTTGTTTCTCAATGAGATTATCTTTGCGGAACAATTCTCAATGTATTCATACTCTTGCATATCTTGGCGGTCCTGAGTATCTTGGTTCAAATCTCCTGGAAACGAGCCATTGTAGCTTCAGCATCCTCTTGCATGCCAGCCTTCATAATCAACGTTTATAGCTCTTGATAATTATCCTCAACAATCCGGGTTCCATGAGTAAGTCTCCTTACCTTATGGTGGAGTTCTCTATGGTAATGGATCAGTAAAAATCGGTTCTTCATGAGATTTTTCATCTCGAACCAAGAGGTGACTTGTGGCTCCCCATTGCGTCTCCTAATCTGGCTGAGCTGACCCCACCAGTGGATAGCGTAATCACAAAACTCTGTAGCTGCAAGCCTGAATTTCTTTTCTTCAGTATGGATTTGACATCCCAAAAACCATCTCCATCTTCTTCTCCCATTCAAGATAAGCATTCGGATCACTATTGCCATGGAAGTGAGGTATCCTAAGTTTCAAGTTGCCTAAGCTCTCTTCTCTCCTTGGACGTTCTCTCCCAGCTTTCTGATCTTCTCCAAAGGAAGATCCATGGTCTTCAGCCACAAGCCTACACCAACGTGCCTTTATTTTACGGCCACGAGGAGAAGCATACTGTAAGAAAACATTATTCTGCTCGTTAATTCTCATTTGGTTGGCATTAAATAGTATAGTTATTTCAGAGATAAGAGTGTCCATCTGGAGGTTTTTCAGCGAATGGGCAAGAGCAGTTGCGGTTGCTACACTCGCACGGTCCTTTTCCACGCGTTCCTCATCCACACTTTTAGCTAGCTTCCTGAAAATCACTAAGCACACAATACAAACAAAATAACCCTCTCTCACTCAGTTTTATGGTGTGACTCAAGATCTCGTTATTCCTACTCGTTCAGCAGTGAGCAGAGCCTGTAACCAACCATGGACTAGGACCCTACCCAAAACGTTTTTAACCTCCTAAAAGGATTTCTCTTTGGTCAACTGAATTTCTCTTGAGTCTTTTCTTTTCTTTTCCTTTTTGATTATAGGATGGCCCAGTCTTACTAATACACAAGATAAACAGAAAAAGTGTTTAGATAGATTTGAGATTAAAAAAAAAACTTAACCCTTTAAGTAGCTCTGGTAGCACTCAGAATGATCTTGGTTAGGCTTATCCCAATTTCTTTTGAAGGCGGATAAAGGGTGTATAGATCAAAGGCTACTAGCTCTTCTTTTAGTCTTGATGGTCTGCAAAAAAGGTATGAGGGAGGGGGGCATTGTGTTGCGTAGATCATTTACAACCACAAGTATAACCTTGTTTTCTGGTTTCAAACAGAAACTTACCTGGGAGATCCCCACAGTTTTGTTTAAGTGTTTGAACTTTGATCTTGTCGTTGGACCAAATGAAAATGCCATTGGGTGAACCTTTCCTTTTATCTCTGGACCATCTTTTCCTTTTTCCTCTCGACTATGTTTTTCTTTTTGGTCCGCGATAGAACCTTCACGACCATCTCCTTTTTCTCCTTGTTCAAAACCCTTTAGACCTTTTCTATTCAGCTCCTTATGCCTTGTTGGACAACTAAAGTGATCGTTATTCTCCAAATGGACTTTGAGATATTCTTCTTTCATTTCAAGTTCCATTTCTTGGTCGTTTGGTTCACTATGATCGTCTGACTCATCCAGGTCATTTCTAATCGACCCATCCAACTCATCTATGTCATTCCAAATTGACCCATCTTACTCTTATGGCTTGTCCAAGTCTGGTTCAAGCTCTGGTTCAGGTTCAAACCTTTCTGTGATCACTCCAACCCCATTGCGAATATGGGTACTCTGGGGGGGGACTTATAAGCTGGCCAAGTGTGAACCGGTAGTTTCAGAGATTGCGCTTGGTCAAGGAGTATACTGACGAGTTCCTCGGTACGGCCAGAATGTGTAAACCAAAGAATGCGGAGGATTTGTAGCAGTTGTATGTGGAGGGGCTCCGTAGGGACATTCAGGTTGAGATGAAGGATGTCATGGAATCGTTGTAGTATTCCTTGGTGAGGCGGGCTTTTGGTTATGCTTAGGATGCAGAGCAGTTGATCTCTACTAGATTCATTGAGATCTCAGATTATGAACCGGAGTTCAACCCGTTCTAATATTCGCAAGGAAAAAATAACTCAGGGTCGCCATATAAAGATGCCAGCGCTGCAGACTTTGGATCCGAGTCGGGTGGCGATTAGCCATTTCATATTGGCTAGCTGAGAACTTATTTCCATTTCTTAGGGGTAATACATGTGTTTATTTTCTTTTCTTTTGTTGGCTTTGGTGTTCATTTCTTATGCTAAGGTTTGCTACCGATTGTAGCTTGCCTAAAGCTTTTACTTTTCAATTGTAGTCAAATTCCCATTTCATTTATTATATTGATTCATTCGGCTTTAATATCTTTGAGTAATTTTCTTGTGGTCTTGAGTTCATTTCCCAGAGATTGTGGTGTCTTGTATTTATCGGTAGGATAGGGGGATACGTTTTCAGCATGAGTGTATCCGGAATTTGGGTCGAATTCCTTTTAAGGGGTAGAATTGTAAAATCCCTAACCCACAGCCCAAAATTTTATTTGTTTTAACCACAATGGGTCCTCTAAGCCGCCTCCATGTTCTTATGTGGTGTTGTTGTTGTTTATGTTCGTCGCTGCTTGTTCATGTGTTCAGTTATGCATCATGATCTATATTTATTCCAGATCAGTCTTCAGATCTTCCATCCATGTGGGTTGGTCTCGAAACCAGTTTCTTCTTTTGAACTCTAATATTGTTGAATGATGGATTAGGTCTGGTTAGTCATGTTTGTCTGTTAAGTTGTTATATGATAATAGTAGCTAGGTTATAGATGCATATGACGTATCACATGAACACTCATGATGTTAAAGGACTTTATGGATTGATTGTGTTGAAGTGGCTGACTGATTGTGCCTTTGTCTGATGATTTTTTATAAAATGATTGTGAGCTAGTTTGTTAGAAAGAATTGAATGACTAGGTTAATAGATGAATCGAATGAACTGGATATACTAATGACCGCTAGGAATAGACTATGTGTTGTGTGTAATATGTAGGCGATGCGCTTAGATGATGTCCGCCCCATGGGGACATGGTTGTATAAAATAGGGTCACCCGGTGGAGGCATGGTGTATCCACTAGGGCCGCCAGTGCATGTGAGACATTAGAATGGCATCGACGGGTGCGATAGGTTCTCTCGTGTGGGGGCGTGCTTGTACCCACTAGACCGTTATGTGATGTGTCGTGACAGAGTTTCATGTAATGTGAGGAAATATGATATGTTGTGAATAGTCTAGAAATGTGAAGTGTTGTGAAATGTGTCAAAATGTGAAGTATTAATCGTATGTGTGAAGTTAAGTGGAATGTTTGTGCGACTAGTCAGTCCTCGTTCTGCATTGAGTTATATGGGTGGCCGTGCGATGAGCTGGTCTAAAAGCCTTCTCACTGAGTAATCCATTTACTCATTCTCTCTTCTCTGTTTCCATTTCTTTCCCCCTCTTGTAAGACTAAGAATATAAGTGCGGGATATCAGTTGGGTTGGTGGATTTAAACATAAAGGAACGCGTTTGGTATTTTCCGGACCGTTGGCGAGAAAGGATGATTTGTCTTTTAAGGTAGACACAGGTTTCTAAGACCGCGCTCTAAACACCGTTTGGTTTTGAAGGAGGCGGGTCTTAAATATCTCTTGGCATGTTTGATACAAATCCTCATCTATCCTTTATGCCCAATCTCTCTCAAAATGCCATGGTCTTCCCAATAGGATACGGCCGGCTTGCATTGGAACTACATCACACAACAGTTCATCTTTATACTTGCCAACACTAAAAGGAATGTTGACTTGCTCTGTGACCTTCAACTTAGTTTTTTTTATCTAACCATTGCAACATGTAGGGTCGAGGGTGCTTGGTTGTTTCAGGACGTAACCTGTCCCCCATATACTTGCTAGCCACGTTAGTACAAGATCATCCATCTATAACCAAGTAACATACCTTATATTTAATGGTGCAGCGAGTGTGGAAGAGATTCTCTCTTTCAGCCTTCTCCTCCGGGTTGATGGTTACACTTAACACTCTTCTGGTAACCAACATCTATCATGTGGTAGGATACTCTACCTCTTCTCCTGAATCTATATCTTCAATGTCGGCTTCATCTTGAGACTCATAGTCTCCATTGGCACTAATGGTCATGACTCTTTGGTTTGGGCACTTTTTAGCAATATGACCTCGTCCCTGACATCTAAAACAAGTGATATCTCGAGTTCTTTGATTGTTACTCTGGTCTTGTCTAAGACCTTTTTGTGGCTAATTACTCTTAACTTTGAACCGAGAAAAAAATCTCTACATTCGTACCTTTGTCGGCTGGTTTGTTGACATTAGATTCCCATGGTTGAAAGGTTCAGGATCGTCCAGTATTGGCTGTCTTGCGATTGATCTGTTGCTCAATCTTCACAGCTAGATGCATCAGTTCATGTAAATCACTATACTAAGTCCTTTCTACCTTCCTTAAGATGCGTTCTTGAAGTTCATCAATGAACTGAGCCATTAATGCTTCCTCGGATCCTTCTAACTCTAGTGCGTGCATTACTTTCTCAAACTCTTCAAAGTACTCTTCTATTGACCTATTACCCATAGATAACTTGCGAAAATGTTTGGTAAGTCTCGATGGTAATAATCAGGAACATACCTTAACCTTAATAGGTACTTCATGTCAGTCCATGTTGTGACTGGTCAAAAACGGTTCCTTCTTATTTCAGCTACGTTTCTGTGCTACCATGCAAGAGCATTCTCGGTGAGTTTAGCTTGTGCTAAGGCCACCTTCTTGTGTTCTCAATAGCCATAGCACTCAAAGATGTACTCTGGACGCTTCTCCCAGTCCAAGTACACTTCCAGATTGGACTTACCTGCAAAAGTAGGAGGAACAAGTTTAATATCTTTGTTTTGTTATGTAGGTTGTACCTCTCTAGCTTGGTTGTTCCTAAGAGGATCCCGTCTCCAAGGGTTGCGGTTTTGGAGAGGGTCATCTTCATCCAGACTTGGCATGCTCTCATCGTCTCCATCTTCATCATCTGGATTGGAATATTGGTTGTGGACCTGACCTCTCCTTTGAGGTTGTTCCAATCGGTCAGCCGGGTGTTGATCTGCTAACCAAACTCTTCGATGACAGTTCTCATCTCTTCTCTCATAGCGGACATGATCTGTTTCATGGTCAGAGGATTAGCTTCATCGGCTCCAAGGTCTCCCATGTCTCGACGTGTGGCTAACACTTAATCAAAATCAATAAAGATTTAAAAGAACCACGGTAACTTATAATTTTAAATAAACTTGTGCAAGAATTAAAAAGTAAACTTTGTTTTTATAGGGGTTTCGGGCTTTTTTTTTAAATAGGAGTTGGCCGCAAGCAAAGGTTGGACCAAAGGGATATCCTCGTGGACGAAAAAGGAAACAACACATTTTTTTTGGCTTTTAAAAAATTAAAGATCTAAAAAACCTAATCAACTAGGATTCACAATTTTGTTTTAGGTTTTCAAGCTTTAAACGAAGAACACAAACGAAAAGATGCAAGAAAAGAACCGACAATCTTTATGGGTTTTCTTTTTATAAATCGGTAAGCAAACCTAACAATGAACTAGATGCAAGCAACGACAGTTTTATGGGGTTTTATGAATAAGATAAGCGTTCTAGATGCAATAACAAAAGCAAATATCTATGGGTTTTTTATTTATAAGATGAAGAAACAGAAACAATAAACGGCTCAAAGGATAAGGGTAAGAAAAACCAAAGGTAGGAACCTTTGGCTATGATACCAAAATGATATAAGACTCGGGGGAGCCCGTGGAAGGTGATGATTCTGGATTCTCAAGCTGGCTTTCACGCACTCTCTTAAGAATAAAGGATGGTAGATTGATGAACAGTTAACCGGATGGTGATCAATTGGGGATGTGATCTAACAAGCTGGCTGTCATATCCACACTTGCTGAAAATGTTTGAAGGAACCGAAACTGACCTCCAACCTAATTTAACTTAATTTGCTAGCTTTGTGGCTTGGCATACACTGTATCGGATTCCCCTGCAGGTTTGGAAGGTAAAATTCTATATGTTTATGGTTCCTTTCTCTCTCTTCGGCATCTAGAAAACAAAAGATTGAGATGATTTCCTAAAAGATGCAGAGGGGTAAGAAAATTTCCTATGTACCCCATTATTCTAATTTAGAAAATAATGATCACACAATGTGGAATCAAAGGGTAGGTACATTACCTATGGCTCTCTTATCCGCCTACACTTTTTCAAAAGAAATAAAAAGAAGATGAACATGACGGCCTGCGTCAGTGTAATTGATTCATTGGATTTATTAAAAAATAAGAGAAAGAAAAAAGATTCAGAGAATAGAGAAAGAGGGAAGAAAGGGATCAGTGAAAATTGCATGTATGTTCAGAAACTTGCTTGAGTAAGAGAATATGTGTCTTTTGATCGATACTCCCAAGGTAAATCATGTACCTTTTTATATGTAAGAAATGAGGTTATTTGAGGGGTGATTCAGACAGTATTAGCTATCTTGTTGGCTAGAATGGATTTGGTTGCTAAGCTAGGATATGATATATAAAGTACCTCTAAGGTTAGCGTTGATTCGATGTGGCTGCGACATTGCAAAGGTGAGTCCTTGCGATCTCAAACATTTTTCAGATGGAGATATTCTTTGCTTGAGTACAAGCAAAATGATAAGTCAGAGGGATTGATATACTATAGATTTTATAATTTTCACCCATAGTATATGTGCTTTTTAGATAATATTATATGGGTTCGGAGTATGTTTTGGAGTCTTTTAGGTACATGTATGTTTTTAAACAATGTGGAAATTATGGAGCTTAATGATGAGTAAACTCGTAGTTGTTGAAGAATCAGAAGTCTGAGTCGAGATTTAGGAAGTGTGTCGATAGAAAACACTCTTTTGGTATCGACTGACAGTGAAACGAATAAATGAGCTGACATGTTCGTTACCGACTTGAAGCCCAAACTCCCACATCATTACAAGACTACCCTTGGATGACCTAATACCTATTTATTTATATTTTTTGCCATCTGAGGCAGAGAGAAGGGAATTACAAAGCTTTTATATTTTTCTATAGTTTTTTAAGAGTTTCGAGAGAAGATCAAGAATCCTTCAGATATTTGTGTTGTGACTCCATTGTTTCTTAAACTTATTCCATTAATGCATTATTTTCAGATATTCATTATGATTTTCTTGATCATGTATGAGTAGTTCTCCTTGTTAGATTGAGGGGTTTATTAGGGTTTATTTATATTGCTAAACATAGAACTCCTAGGGTGAATGTATAAGGATCATTCATCAGAATTGATCTCTTGCTTGTGTTCTAGAGTAGCTAAGTAGAAATATATACTTAGGATATAGATAATACAACAATATGATTCAAACATGATAATAATTTTGCTTAGTGAGGTTGTTTGATGCATGCGAAAGATGGTCTACATTAACTTAGTGAACATATAGATTAGGACAATAATGTTTGTGTAAGATACTATCGAACGATACTCTTACCATAGTATCAATAGGCACTCGTTCTTCTCTCGCAGATCGATGGCTGGACCAAAAATTTGGTCATCTGATTAGACTCGCATCGAAAGCTGGATATCTTGCTTTAGAATTCGAGTTCTTGGACGGTTTTCCATACACTCGTAGAATCTATTACAATACTATAACCTGAAACTCTAGTTCTAGCATTTCATTCTCATAATTACATACCAATTCTCAGTTAATCTCTATTATGTGTCCACACTCCCTGTGGATTTGGTCCCTAAGTACTACAACTGATTCTCTTATTTTGAGAGAGTAAAGTTGCTCATAAGCTAATTTGACTCGCCAATAGCAAAAACAAACTTGATAAGCTTCATGTCTATTCTAGTGCTATCTCTTCTCTTCCTCATATGCCATAATTTTTTTCCTACCTCCCATGACATCTAACAATAGACCTAACCTTTCAACTACCTAAATCTGGAAAGAAACCTTTTAATTTCCTTAACTACTTAACCACTAACAAGTGGTTCATGACTCTTTCTTTTGCGATGGAAGTATATGCTCGAATCTAACAAATTTGTATTGGAAGGAAATATTCATGAGAGGGTTAAACAGACTTACAGTTTGCTTCATTTGTGAAGGTACAGTCACTTCAAACACCTTCATCCTAATCCTTTCATAGGAATCTAATCTCCACCAAAAAGGGCAATTCCTGAGACTGTTGGAAAGAGAGCTACATTTGGCAGAAAATATAAAATTAACTAGCTAAAACTGGGGGATCGTAACACAACCTTTTTCTATAGCCTCTATCAGAATAGAGCAAGCTTCAACACATTAGATCCTTCTTACTTCCCTTGGGAGACATAATCTTTGATCAATAGACATGAGTCTTCATGATGTTTGCTTTTTCAAATAAGTTTTAGGATCTGACTACTTGCTTCCTTGGATCTATTCTGCTGCTGCTTGGTTACAGTATCTAACTCCCTTTAGATGTAGCCTACAGCAAAAACAATTGATGTTAGCTCCTCCAACAAAGGATGAGATTACTAAGCTGATGTTCAAACTGAATCAGAACAAGACACCAGGTCTTGATGAATTGACTTCAGGTTTCTTTAAGGTATTGTAGAATACTTCGGGTGACGAGGTGGCAAATTCAATTTCTCAGTTCTTCTCCCCAAACTTCTTCCCTTGGCAGCAAAATCACTATCCTAGCTCTTGTTCCTAAATTCATGGGTTCGTCTACAATTTAAGAATATCGACCAGTTTTGTATTTAATTACTGATAAGATCTTTGTTTACAGTATGTCGTCACCAGCCAGAGTGAAACTCGGAGATGATCGTCCGCGTCGTGGTCTGAAAGGTACAGTGTCGTATGCTGCTAGCCCATCTATGACAGTCATGGAAATGTGATACCGTTATTTTACCCGTCAGAGACAGCTCTGAAGTGCCAGTACTTGTGTCCTTATTGTCAGAGAAAAGCAGTACAGAGGGCCCGGAGTCGTCAGTTCAGCTTTACGTTATCATCCGAGCCCGAGACTATGGTGATGTCAGCCAAGTTAGGACATGGTCGGCCAAGGAAGATGAGGTTGCCGCCGGAGATGCAGTGGGAGTAGGTGTTGCCGGTGGAGGAGCTGCCAAGGAAGAAGCGGGGTCATCCGCGTAAGACCCCTGGAATGATCTTGGTCGGTCTTGTCCCAATTTCTCTTGAAGGAGGATAAAGGGTGTATAGACCGAAGGCTCCTAGCTCTTATTTTAGTCTTGATGCTCTTCACACATAGGTATTAGGGGTGGTGGGGGGATTTGTGTTGCGTAGATGATTTACAACCACAAGTGTAACCTTGTATTGAACCAAACCACTTTCTTAAACCTAACCATTTATAATCATATATATTTCTTTTCCTTAACCTAGTAAAACAAATTAAAAAAAAGTGTATCGTGAGTAGCCACCTCCATTAATCTCTTTCACACCACTCGTGTCCTCTCTTCCTCATTCATATGCTTTCTCCTTTATAATTATTCTTTAGCTTTCATCTTATTGGGTATGTAACGTCTTGTGTGAGGAGAAAGAGGAGAGAGCTTCGCCATGCCATAATACTCATCACTTTCGCTCGAAGTATGGAGGAGCCTTGCCATGCGAGAGTTGTTGAAGATCCACCGGAGACGCCGTGCTCACCACCACCGGTCACTGACTTTCGTCTTCGATGAGTTGTGTTGATCCATCGGAGAAGCTTTCCATGCTGCCGGACCAAAGACTCCTCGCCGCAAAACCTAAGCCGTAAAGGTTAATGGGATATTATGGTTTCTTGTTTGGTAAGGCCCATTAACCCTAGATTAATTATTAATTATATACTGTATTGATTTTAATAATGGCTTTTGTTTACCTCTACTCTTTTTGGATCCGATATGGCGGGACGTTGGTCATAATTGCGATCCATGGCGAAACCCAAGATTGTCAAGGGACCTCGTATATTTTTAGATTCAGTTCCGGTCATTCGATATTGGCTAAGGTGAGGGATATTCTCGTAATTTTCCGTACACGACCTAGAACTTCGAATAAGTATAGTTTAGTTCTAATATGTTCCATCTTGGTGAATTGAGTCGGTCTGATGTATGTTTGGAATCTGTTGGATAGTTATTAGGTTCTTTGTTTAAACCGGAAATAGGGTGTCAGATGATTCAACATTTTTTGCTGGTGTGATTTAATTTAATTTATATTTATAGTTTGACTAGGGAAGAGTTTGGATTTTTAGCCGGGTACAGAGAAGTATATCTGTACGCTGGATTGTGTTGTGTGGGGGTTGCGGCCAGCCTAGTTGACCTGTTGAGCCGTAGCCTCGTGAGGTCGATAATCGTCCCAGTGGCGGTGTACCTGGGCACTTATCTCAGAGTTGTTAGCCCGGGAGTGGGTGGTGAGCGAGTGTGCACCTCGCATAGGGTCCTTGTTTGTTCTTTGGGCACTTTAGGCGCCGTGGTTGTTTCATGTTATAATTAAATTATGTTTATTCGGAGTGCTATGTCCTAGTCAATGGACTTCGGGTTTAGCATCCCATACCTCACTGAGTGACTCCCCTGTTACTCACCCCTCTTTCTTCTCCTTTCAGGTGAGACTGACGATCAAGAGTGATCATATCGGATTGGTGCTTTTTGGGCGTTTTCATTTCTTTTCTTTTTTTCAAACTTCTGGATTCATGCTTATCGTTATTTTCGGATATATTTCTATTTATTGGATATATGGTGTTGAGATGACTTTTGCAAAGTAATAAAGTGAATATTTCAGAAGATTACTATTTATTATGTTATTTCGAAAATACGGGTTTCACAGCTCCAACATAAGTAAACTGAAAAACCTAGCCGGCCGGCCTCTTTGAGAAAAGGTAACAACACAACCGACCTCAACATAAATATAAACTAGCAAAACAAATAAAATTGGAAATTACTCCTTCTTGACCAAAATGGAAATGTTGAACCAAGTGGTCGAGTATTCTTTGCGTCCTTCCTCGGATCTGTGGTGCATTAGAATACCCACATGTTGATTTAAGGCTTTGAACTTTGATCTTGTCGCCAAACCAAAAAGAAAAGGCCATCAGGTGAACCTTTCGTTTTCTCTCTCGATCATCTTTTCCTTTTTCCTCTCGACCATCTTTTCCTTTTTGTTCTGTTTTAGACCCTTCACGAACATCTGCTTTTTCTTCTTGGTCCAAACCCATAAGACCTTTTCCATTTAGTTCCTTCGGCCTTTTTAGACGACTAAACTGATCGTTATTCTTCAAATCGACGTTGAGATCTTGTCATATCATTTCAAGTTTCATTTCTTGGTCGTCCGGTTCACTATGATCGTCTGACTCGTTCAGGTAATTTCCAATCAACCCATCCTACACATCCATGTCATTTCCAATCGATCCATCCGAATCTTCTGACTCGTCCAAGTCTGGTTAAACTCCTGTTAAGGTTCAAGACTTTCCATAATCACTCCATTATCCCCTCCTTTTAAAGGATTTGACCTCAAATCCAAGTCAACTGAAACAAAAGGGATCAAGTCGGAAATGTTGAATGTTGAACTTATATTCCACTTACTTGGAAGGTCGATATTATAGGCATTGTTGCCAAAGCGTTTCATGACTTTTAGTGGACCCTCAGCTTTGGACATGAGTTTAGACTTCCTTTCATTGGAAAATCTATCTTTCCTTAGGTGAATCCACACAAAATCTATGGGTTCAAGCACCACTTCTATTCGTCCTTTGTTCTTGTATTTTTCATACAACTTGGTGCATCTCTCAATAATTCTCCTGACCTGCTCATGGAAATACTTAAGATCTCGAGCTTTTCTTGCGATCAAGGTTATTTTTTCCTTTAAAGTAAAAACAAGCATATCCAAAGGTGGCAAAGGATTAAATGCTTAGACAACATGAACCGGAGATAAACTAGTGGTCAAATGCAATGCCCGGTTGTAAGCAAACTCAACATGAGGCAAACAATCTTTCCAACTCTTAATATTCTTTTTAATAATAGCACACAATATAGTTAATAATGTCTTGTTCATAGTTTTAGTTTGCCCATCAGTTTGAGGATAACAATTTGTAGAAAATAAAAACTTAGCTCCCAGTTTGCCCCATAGAGTCTTCCAAAAATGACTAAGAAACTTAGCATATCCAACACAATGGTCCAAGGCATGCGGTGCAAACTAACAACTTCCTTAAAGAACAAATCAGCTACCATGGATGCATCATTAGTTTTGTAACAAGGTATGAAGTGTGCCATTTTAGAGAACCTATCAACAACTACAATGATGAAATCTCGACCTTTCCTAGTCCTAGGCAAGCCAAACAAAAAATCCATAGAGACATCTATCCATGGTTCATTTGAAATAGGTAAAGGAGTGCAAAAACCTGTGGGTTGTACCCGAGATTTAGCTTGTTTGTACGTGACACACCTACCACAAAATCGCTCTACATATTGTTTCATCTTATGCCAGAAGAAGTGTTTCTTGACAGCACCCAATGTTTTGGAAATGCCAAAGTGTTCCATTAGTCTACCACCAGGTGCTTCTCGAATGAACAACTCCCTTAGGGAACAAGCATGCACAGAAAACCGATTTTCATAGAAAAGGAAACCGTTCATCTGATAGAACTTCACTTCAGCCGTCTTTGTGGTCTCTTTGTAAACCTCTTGAAAGTAAGGGTCCTCTAGATAATACATCTTTACCTGATTAAACCCAAACAATTTTGTTTCCACAAAGTAAAGTAATGAATATCTCCTTGAAAGAGCATCAGCCACAACATTCTCTTTGCCTTGCGTGTACCGAATCACATAAGGAAAATTTTCAATGGGTTTCCCCCATAATTCAAGTGCTTGAGAGACTCATGATCCGTGTGAATCACAAACTTCCAGGGCCATAGACAATGTTGCCAAGTCAGAAGATCTCTCACCGAATCACAAAGCTCCTTATGATATGTTGGGTAGTTCAAGGTGGCCCCTCATAGCTTCTCACTGAAATACGCTACAGGTATCTTCTCTTGCATAAGAACAGATCCAATCCCTACTCCAGAAGCATCTCAATCGATCTCAAAGGTTTTGGAAAAGTTTGGTAACACCAGTAGTGGTGCATTGGTCAGCCTCTCTTTTAGTAACTGGAAAGATTCTTCTTGAGCTTCACCCCATATGAACCCTACGATCTTCTTGACCAGCTCAGTCAGTGGTGTAGAAATCAAACTAAAGTCCTTAACAAACCTTCTAAAAAAACCCAGCAAGACCTTGGAAACTACAGACCTCTCCAATCGTCTTAGGTGCTGGCTAGTCCTTGATAGCTTTCACCTTCTCATCATCAACTTGTACGCCTTGAAAAGTGATCACAAAGCCTAAGAAGACTAGACTTTCAGTTCCAAAAGAGCATTTCTTGCGGTTGGCATAGAGAGTTTCTTTTCTAAGCACATCCAACACCTTTTTGAAATGTTCTTAGTGTTCCTCCATGATCCGGCTGTATATGAGAATGTCATCAAAGTAGACGACCACAAACACACCAATGTAGCTTCTTATAACATTATTCATAAACCTCATGAATGTGTTTTGTGAATTGGTTAAACCAAAAGGCATCACCAACCACTCATACAACTCATCTTTGGCCTTGAAGGAAGTTTCCCATTCATCTCCTTCCTTCATTCTGATTTGATGATAACCACTCTTGAGATCTATCTTGGAGAAAAAACAAGACCCATGAAGTTTGTCCAGCATGTCATATAAAAAATTTATTGGGTGTCTATATTTCATCGTGATGTTGTTGTAAGCTCTACATTCCGCACACATCCTCTAACTTCTATCATTCTTAGGAACCAGCAAGACATGAACAACTAAAGGACTCAAACTCTTTAGGATGTGTCCTTTGCCTAACAAATCATCCACTTGTCTCTCGAGTTATTCAGTCTCGTTTAGATTGGATCTGTAAGCTGGGCAATGATGATCCTGGCACAAAGTCTATCTGATGTTATATATCCCTCACCGGAGGAAATCCCATGGAACTTTCCTCAGGAAACACGTCTGTATAGTCTTGTAAAAGAAGCTCAATCTCTCTTGGAAGTTCTCGACAAGGATGAGAAGACATTAGTAAACCCTTATACATAACTATGACCAGAGATTGCTGACTAAACAATATGTGTTTGATATCACTAGAAGTAGCAAGTAGACAGGAACCTTTAACTTTGTTTGGTTTAGACTCCTTTAGGCAGAAGCCTCCTTGTGTCTTTGTTTGGGATGCATCGGTCCTGGTAGATTTATTGATGGCTCAAAGGCATGAGATTGACCTTTTTACCTTGGTGGAAAAACATATGCTGATTGGTAAAACCAATTTGCATTGCTCTTGTATCATACTGTAACAGTCGCCCAAGTAGTATATCACTAGACTCCATAGAAAGCACCTCACACAAATTCTCAGCCATTTACAGCTCAATTTGCAATGGAACCGTTACCCTTTTCTGAACCCGCATCTCTCCATCTTCATTGAACCACTGAAGCATGTATGGTCGAGGGTGATCTTGAATTTGCAGCCCAAGCCTCTGAACAAGTGTCTCACTAGCTGCATTGGTGCAAATCCCTCCATCTATGATGAGGCTGTACACCTTATCTTGAATAAGGCAATGAGTATGGAACAAATTCTCCCTTTGTTCTTGCTCTTCTACCTTGTTTGAAGTGTTTAAAGCCCACCTAGTAACCAACAACTCGCGTTTACCTGGATAAACTATGGTTTCTTCATCAGATTATTCTTCTTCTCCCTTATCTTCATACACAACCTCTCCATTGTCCATCATAACCATAATCTTCTTGTAGGTACACTTGTTGTCATAATGACTAAAGCCTTGACACATGAGACAATTAAAGTTCCGGGATCTAGAAGTACTTGCCACCCCTTTTCCCTTCTCATTCAAAGTTGTGGAGACATTCTCTTTGTGCTTGTTATAGGTTTCTCATCCTTGGAATAAGTGGTTTAGATGATGATCTGTACTAGTTCGTGGTAAAGCCTTTCCTCTTATTTTGTTTCTCAATGAGATTATCTTTGCGGAAAAATTCTCAATGTATTCATACTCTTGCATATCTTGGTGGTCCTGAATATCTTAGTTCAAATCTCCTGGAAACGAGCCATTGTAGCTTCAGCATCCTCTTGCATGCCAGCCTTCATAATCAACGTTTATAGCTCTTGATAATTATCCTCAACAATCCGGGTCACATGAGTAAGTCTCCTTAGCTTATGGTGGAGTTCTCTATAGTAATGGATCAGTTAAAATCGGTTCTTCATGAGATTTTTCATCTCGAACCAAGAGGTGACTTGTGGCTCCCCATTGCGTCTCCTAATCTGGCTGAGCTGACCCCACCAGTGGATAGCGTACTCACAAAACTCGGTAGCTGCAAGCCTGAATTTCTTTTCTTCAGTATGGATTTGACATCCCAAAAACCATATCCATCTTCTTCTCCCATTCAAGATAAGCATTCGGATCACTATTGCCATAGAAAGTGAGGTATCCTAAGTTTCAAGTTGCCTAAGCTCTCTTCTCTCCTTGGACGTTCTCTCCCAGCTTTCTGATCTTCTCCAAAAGAAGATCCATGGTCTTCAGCCACAAGCCTACACCTACGTACTTTTATTTTACTGCCACGAGGAGAAACATACTGTAAGAAAACATTATTCTGCTCGTTAATTCTCATTTGGTTGGCATTAAATAGTACAGTAATTTCAAAGAAAAGAGTCTCCATCTGGAGCTTTTTCAGCGAATGGGCAAGAGCAGTTGCGGTTGCTACTCTCGCACGGTCCTTTTCCACGCGTTCCTCATCCACACTTCTAGCTATCTTCCTGAAAATCACTTAGCACACAATACAGACAAAATAACCCTCTCTCACTCAGTTTTATGGTGTGACTGTCAAGATCTCGTTATTCCTACTCGTTCAGCACTGAGCAGAGCCTGTAACCAACCATGGACTAGGACCCTACCCAAAACGTTTTTAACCTCCTAACATGATTTCTCTTTGGTCAACTCAATTTCTCTTGAGTCTTTTCTTTTCTTTTCCTTTTAGATTATAGGATGGCCGAGTCTTACTAATATACAAGATAAACAGAAAAGAAGTGTTTTGATAGATTTGAGATTAAAAAAAAAACTTAACCCTTCAAGTAGCTATGATACCACTCGTAATGATCTTGGTTAGGCTTATTCCAATTTCTTTTGAAGGCGGATAAAGGGTGTATAGATCAAAGGCTACTAGCTCTTCATTTAGTCTTGATGGTCTGCACAAAAGGTATGAGGGAGGGGGCATTTTGATGCGTAGATCATTTACAACCACAAGTATAACCTTGTTTTCTGGTTTCAAACAGAAACTCACCTGGGAGATTCCTCTTCCTTGTAGATGAGATTTCTTAATAGTTTCTTAGTTAATTTCTTAAGGAAAAATCACAACATACATAGGTTTATATAGAAAGCTCTAACATACTTAAAATGGAAAACCTAGCTGGCCCATCTGTGAAAAGGTAACAACACAAACGAACTCAACATAAACAGAAAAATTTCAAATCCAATAAAAATGGAAGTTACTCCTTCTCGAAGTAAATGCAAATGGTAAACCAAGTGGTGTAGTATTCTTAGCTTCCTTCCTCGGATATGTGGTACATTAGAATCCCCACAGTTTTATTTAAGTGTTTGAACTTTGATCTTGTCGTTGGACCAAATGAAAATGCCATTGGGTGAACCTTTCCTTTTATCACTGGACCATCTTTTCCTTTTTCCTATCGACCATGTTTTTCTTTTTGGTCCGCGATAGAACCTTCACGACCATGTCCTTTTTATCCTTTTTCAAAACCCTTTAGACCTTTTCTATTCAGATCCTTAGGCCTTGTTGGATAGCTAAAGTGATCGTTATTCTCCAAATGGACGTTGAGATATTCTTCTTTCATTTCAAGTTCCATTTCTTGGTCGTTTGGTTCACTATGATCGTCTTACTAATCCAGGTCATTTCTAATCGACCCATCCAACTCATCTATGTCATTCCAAATCGACCCATCTTACTCTTCTGGGTTGTCCAAGTCTGGTTCAAGCTTTGGTTCAGGTTCAAACCTTTCTGTGATCACTCCAACCCCATTGCAGATATGGGTACTCTGGGGGGGGGAGAGATAAGCTGGCCAAGGGTGAACTGGTAGTTTCAGATATTGCGCTTGGTCAAGGAGTATTATGACGAGTTCCTTGGTATGGCCAGAATGTGTAAACCAAAGAATGCGGAGGGTTTGTAGCAGTTGTATGTGGAGGGGCTCCGTAGCGACGTTCAGGTTGAGATGAAGGATGTCAAGGAATCGCTGTAGTATTCCTTGGTGAGGCGGGCTTCTTGTTATGCTTAGGATGCAGAGCAGTTGATCTCTACTAGATTCATTGAGATCTCAGATTATGAACCGGAGTTCAACCCGTCCTAATATTCGCAAGGAAAAAATAACTCAGGCTCGCCAAATAAAGATGCCGGCGCTGCAGACTTTGGATCCGAGTCGGGTGGCGATTAACCATTTCATATTGGCTAGCTGAGAACTTATTTCCATTTCTTAGGGGTAATACATGTGTTTTATTTTCTTTTCTTTTGTTGGCGTTGGTGTTCCTTTCTTATGCTAAGGTTTCCTACCAATTGTAGCTTGCCTAAAGCTTTTACTTATTCAATTGTAGTCGAATTCCCATTTCATTTATTATATTGATTCATTCGGCTTTAATATCTTTGAGTAAGTTTCTTGTGGTCTTGAGTTCATTTCCCAGAGATTGTGGTGTCTTGGATTTATCTGTGGGATAGGGGGATACGTTTTCAGCATGAGTGTATCCGTAATTTGGGTCGAATTCCTTTTAAGGGGGGAGAATGGTAAGATCCCTAACCCACAGCCCGAAATTTTATTTGTTTTAACCACAATGGGTCCTCTAAGCCGCCTCCATGTTCTTATGTGGTTTTGTTGTTGTTTATGTTCGTCGTTGCTTGTTCCTGTCTTCAGTTACGCATCAGGATCTACATTTATTCCAGATCAGTCTTCAGATCTTCCATCCATGTGGGTTGGTCTCGAAACCAGTTTCTTCTTTTGAACTCTCATATCGTTGAATGATGGATTAGGTCTGGTTAGTCATGTTTGTCTGTTAAGTTGTTATATGATAATAGTAGCTAGGTTATAGATGCATATGACATATCATATGAACACTCATGATGTTAAAGGACTTCATGGATTGATAGTGTTGAAGTGGCTGACTGATTGTGCCTTTGTCTGACGATTGTTTGTAAAATGATTGTGAGCTAGGTTGCTAGAAAGAATTGAATGACTAGGTCAATAGATGAATGGAATGAACAGGATATACTAATGACCGCTAGGAATAAACTATGTGTTGTGTGTGATAGGTAGGCGATGCGCTTAGATGGTGTCCGCCCCATGGGGGCGTGGTTGTATAAAATAGGGTCTCGACGGGTGCGATAGGTTGTCTCGTGTGGGGGTGTGCTTGTACCCACTAGACCGTCATGTGATGTGTCATGACAAAGTTTCTTGTAATTTGAGGAAATATGATATGTTGTGAAAAGTGTAGAAATGTGAAGTGTTGTGAATTGTGTCAAAATGTGAAGTATTAATCGTATGTGTGAAGTTAAGTGGAATGTTTGTGCGACTAGTCAGTCCTCGTTCTGCATTGAGTTATATGGGTGGCCATGCGAAGAGCTGGTCTAAAAGCCTTCTCACTGAGTAATCCATTTACTCATTCTCTCTTCCCTGTTTCCATTTCCTTCCCTCTTGTAAGACTAAGAATATAAGTGCGGGTTATCAGCTGGATTGGTGGATTTAAACATAAAGGAACGCGTTTGGTATTTTCCGGACCGTTGGCGGGAAAGGATGATTTGTCTTTTAGGGTAGACACAGGTTTCCAAGACCGCGCTCTAAACACCGTTTGGTTTTGAAGGAGGCGGGTCTTAAATATCTCTTGGCATGTTTGATACAAATCCTCATCTATCCTTTATGCCCAATCTTTCAGTGTTCGGCCCGTGGTCTATAGTCATTTGTATTGCCTGACCACCCTCATATATAACTGCCAGGGAATCAGCCACATTTTCCACCCACAAACACCATCCATTCAGCAGAATAGCAGTTACAGTGGTTGAGCCACCTCGGCCTAGGTCAGAATATGATAGAATGTCTTGGTCTGTCTTCTCTTATGTTTTTATTATAAATCTGAGGATCATACCAAAACTGCCCTGAACACACACCTAAAGACATAGGTTAAGAAGAACAAACACGAGCTAGAAGCTCTCAAAAGAAAAATAAACAGTTGATTTTTTTTTCGTGCTGACCTCTTTAAGGATATTGGAGAAAAAATGCTTTTGTAGATAAGCAGGAACACGTTCACCCAAATGACCATCGTAGATAGCAAACAGACCGAGCTCTTTACCTTCAAATTTCCTGAAAATCAGAAGAAGAACACAGAAAAGATAGAAGATAGATACACATATTTGTTTACCCTGAGTTTGTTGGGACCGAAATGTAACGACCATGCACTATTGATCTTGGCGGCCAATTTATTTTTTGTTTTGTTTTTTAATTTAAACTCATCATTTCTTTTAACTTCCTCCCACATTGGAAGTTTAGGGATCGTACATATCTTTCATTCCCCTTCTATTTTTCATCAAGTCAAAGCAACGCTTCGCATATGATAAGTTGTTGAATTATCTGACGACCAGTCACAAAGTAATTTTCGGACGAGATCTTCGGTTGAGTTTTCAGACGAGATTTTCGGTTAGAGGAAACCTGCCCTTTTAGGAAAGTTTCTATTTTCTATTTAAGAAACCTGCCATTTAAGAAAGTTTCCATTTTTGGAAACATTATTTTCGGAGACTAAAACCTAAATCGTTACTTTTCGTGTTGCAGTTGGCAACATCTTTTCGCGTTTGCCTTTGGCCAGATTAGTGGATAGTGTACTCACAAAACTCAGTAGCTGCAAGCCTGAATTTCTTTTCTTCAGTATGGATTTGACATCCCAAAAACCATATCCATCTTCTTCTCCCATTCAAGATAAGCATTCGGATCACTATTGCCATAGAAAGTGAGGTATCCTAAGTTTCAAGTTGCCTAAGCTCTCTTCTCTCCTTGGACGTTCTCTCCCAGCTTTCTGATCTTCTCCAAAAGAAGATCCATGGTCTTCAGCCACAAGCCTACACCTACGTACTTTTATTTTACTGCCACGAGGAGAAACATACTGTAAGAAAACATTATTCTGCTCGTTAATTCTCATTTGGTTGGCATTAAATAGTACAGTAATTTCAAAGAAAAGAGTCTCCATCTGGAGCTTTTTCAGCGAATGGGCAAGAGCAGTTGCGGTTGCTACTCTCGCACGGTCCTTTTCCACGCGTTCCTCATCCACACTTCTAGCTATCTTCCTGAAAATCACTTAGCACACAATACAAACAAAATAACCCTCTCTCACTCAGTTTTATGGTGTGACTGTCAAGATCTCGTTATTCCTACTCGTTCAGCACTGAGCAGAGCCTGTAACCAACCATGGACTAGGACCCTACCCAAAACGTTTTTAACCTCCTAACATGATTTCTCTTTGGTCAACTCAATTTCTCTTGAGTCTTTTCTTTTCTTTTCCTTTTAGATTATAGGATGGCCGAGTCTTACTAATATACAAGATAAACAGAAAAGAAGTGTTTTGATAGATTTGAGATTAAAAAAAAAACTTAACCCTTCAAGTAGCTATGATACCACTCGGAATGATCTTGGTTAGGCTTATTCCAATTTCTTTTGAAGGCGGATAAAGGGTGTATAGATCAAAGGCTACTAGCTCTTCATTTAGTCTTGATGGTCTGCACAAAAGGTATGAGGGAGGGGGCATTTTGATGCGTAGATCATTTACAACCACAAGTATAACCTTGTTTTCTGGTTTCAAACAGAAACTCACCTGGGAGATTCCTCTTCCTTGTAGATGAGATTTCTTAATAGTTTC